>OY720454.1:18866254-19058754 GCA_963082715.1 Harpalus rubripes | reverse complement strand
TCTTACTAACCATTTTGTATCTTGTTCATAAAGCAAGAATTTATAATTATGCGTGCAGAATTCGAATTTGCCTTGTGAATCCTGTACGATTTTGAAAATATTTAAAAAGTATTTTTGCGATTATATATGATTTTACAACATTTTGTATTTCTTTTATAGTAAACACTTTCACCGAAAAATGCCAATAATTATGAAGCCTCATTTTCAAGGACACAATAGTTCGTAACAAACTAAGAGCAAAGAGTTAATTGGAATTAGGCCTGCTTGGGCCCGCTTCTACCACCTCCAATTAAAGTGACGGAGCTAACCAACGGGATATGTTGCAAAATTGTTCTTACCACCATTGGTTAGAGCTAACTTGAATTTAAAACTGTTGTTCGCATCGCTTTTAACCTTCAGTTTACGTAACTAATGATTAATAAACTGTCACTTTAACTAGAGGTGGTAGGATGGGGCCTTAGATGTACAGCATAAAAAGGAAATATATTTTTAGCACATTTAAAGTAATGAACTTCTCAATAATATGAAACCATATAATTAGTTTTTGCAAGATTTTTTTTTTACATAAGTATAAAAATTAATGTGAATATTTTTTTAAATTGTTATTTTCACTTCAATTTACAGTAGAGGCTAAAAATATATCACATTAATATATTTTTAACCTAACTTTAGCAAAACAAATTAAATTTGCTCAAAATGTAATACTAGTTCATATAGTATGACTAGCAATTGAAAGTTGATTGAGTACAAATCTAATCTTCTCTAACTGAATGTATAAGAATCAGTTTCCTTTCAAATCAAATGTAGGGGAAAATTTTCAAAAGAAACCACATCTATTCAATAAATTAAACGTCAACTTTCATTCGCTAGTCATACTATAACAGGTTTGACCTTGTAGGTACATGTGTAATGACGAGTTTGTACAAAATATTTTTTCTACAGTCTATATACAAAGTAACCATTTAAGCTCTCATTTGTCAACGCAAAATGTCACTTTGCCGCTCTAGCGCGACAAAGTAGAAAACACGCTCGCAGTCCAAATTTCTAACTATACAATGGTGAGATATGTCACTTGTCTACATTCTTAATGGAAACGTTTAGTCAGGAACTAATGGCACTGTAGTTACACATGTACCATCTTCACAACACAAGTCAATCTGATATATTATAACTGCTCTGTCGGTATATTACATAACCAAATAAAATGTCGCACTGCTGTGAAAATAAAATAAGGCATTCATTTACAAAAACGAAAGTATGAAATGCTTAGATTAGATTGAAGCAATAGCTCAAGAAAAATGGAAAATAACGATAAATTAAAATTAAATATAAAATAAATTATGTGAACAGTTGTGCTGCCACCTGCAAAAGTTTGGCGTGAACGCTCCCAATGGACATCCACTTTTCCACTGCATTAGTTTAATGTACTTGAAACAAATAAATTTTTGTTATGGTGGAGGACTCCATTGTGGCGACTGTAGAAAAAATCTTGTGTGTGTTTCGAGCGCAAATGGACATTGTCGATTTCGAGAGAATGCCGCGCTCCTGCGTCGCGCGTCAAAAACCTCTCAATCGACAATGTTCCATTTTGCGCTCTTAATACACAAATAGCTATTGTATTCTAAGCTGTTTATTGAATTTTTCAAAATCACACGTTTCCAAGTTATGACATCGACGCAAAAGGAATTACAACAAAATATTGAAGTAGTTATTTAGTGACAATTACAGACTGTGCTTATTTTATTGAAAATGTCGCCTATAATTATTTGAAATTCATTATTACGTGCTCGTATTACATATTTTTAAAATGTCGAATATTTATATTTAGTTACAAAATAATGGTGTTTTTCGCATTAAACATGAGGACGTCATTTGGTAAAATGACGATTTTGCAACGAATTACAAACAAAGTTTTTTCCATTTCCGTTTATATTCAACATTTATAAGAAAAAAGTAATAAATCACCATATTAGAAATTAGCTGTCATTTTTCGCATTAGTCGTTATTTGGATATATAATTTAACAAACAAAAAATTGACGTTATGAAACAAATTAACCCAGAGAAAATTATTTTTGCCAAATTCTTATTATTTAATGAAAAGTATTTTGTTCAATAAATTAAGACTCTTAAAATAGGAATATATTATGATTTCATAGCGATTCTTATTGTGTATGTATGTTATTGGAAAGGTTAAGTGTAAAAGAGCATTTTGTTCAACTTTCCCAAATAAAATAAATTTATTATTATTATTATTATTATTATTATTCTATTTATGTAAAAGTCCTGAAGATTTAAAAAAATGTCATTTATGAATGTTGCTTTCTTGTATTTACATGATCAATATAAGTGCTACTGGACTCAGCAATATAAATTTAGGTAAATCTATCACTTACAAACCGGATACACTTCAAATTTGTACGTTAGTGTAGCATGGTAAATTCCTAACTCGGGGTAGGCTATGAACATGAACAGAGAAACGTATGACTGATTATTATTCAATTCAAAAATCAAGTTGTCAAAATTGATCTGGAAAAATAATTTTAAGGAGAAACGATAATAAATAAGCATACAGTATATTGCCATTCGCCGTTTTCTACTTTATTCCCATTTATAAAATAATATTCTGTAAGAAATGCTTTAATTTTTTAGATAACATTTTTGACAACAGCTCCCGTCAACCGACATTTAATTAAATACTTTTTGAATTGACATACGTTTCTTTGTTTATAGCCTACTCCGAGTTAGGATTTTTTTTTTTTTTTAACACACTGTAGTAAGTATAATTTTCATATTTATTGAAACACATGTATCATATTTTTTGTGTAATGCGTAATAAACAATCTACACAAGTTAAAAGTTACGGTAAAGTCTCCATTTTGTAGAACAATTCCTATACAATATTCGAGAAAAAAAACGCGTTTGTTTCGTATGGAAAAATGCAGCTTTTGCAGCAGTAATGCTGCTGCCGTTATTACGTCATGGAATAATTCTCCGCGCGGACGAAGGTCAGCGGAGTCTTGAGTAGGTCAGTGACAGCCATGAGGTCGGGAGCCCTTTTCACCAGTACTTCCTTATTCAAAATGGACATGCATTTGTAAAAGACTCGATCGAAACAAGACAACACGGAAAAGAAATGTTATTTGAAATGTAGACAGCCTTGATTGGACATATCTGATAAAAGGCAATATATGATATAGAAAATCATTTGAATACATATATCATCAGTTCTACATATGTCTGCACTTACACAAATAACAATAAATGATAAGAAAATCGTGATTATAATGAGATTTGTAAGTATATAAACCAATAACGGTTATTACAAAATTTGTATTAGATTGGAATCTGTATCAATTAAAAAACAAAAAGTTACTTTACTTCAAAAAATATTACGCATACCAAAAAGAAACGTTGGTCGAAATAAACACATTACATACATACTTAATGTCATCTTGACAAAGCGCTGGAATTAAATGGCATAGTTTCCAAATGTATATTTAATCAAAACAAATATGTAAATATACTATTTCTTTTATTTTATTGACCATAATGAGCTGTATAAATTACATGGAATTACTATATTGACATTTATTCAAATTTCTTTTGATTTTTTTACATTAATAAAAGTTTAAGTACTTAGACTTGTACATAATTAATGACAATATTAATATTAGAATGCAAACTTCCATAATAAATAAACAACTAAAACCAAAATAACGTATAGATTAACTATCTTGTTATCTTAAAGCCTACAAAAAAAGTGTGTGTAGTGATGTGCCTTCAAAAAATTCCCGCCGGGAATTTGTTTTTTCCCCGGGAATTCCTTCATACACGATTTTCGGGAAGATATTTTGTTACTTTTTTCCCGGATTTTTTTTAGAAATATCCCGTGAATATAATTTTGCAAATTTCCCGTAAATTTTAAAAGATTTGGGCTTTGATGTTTGGTGCAAGTTGTTATAAATAATAATTTAAGTTTCCTTCAAAATAAATTATTATTCTGGTTAATTTTTTTAAAGTAAATATAAGCACTTATGAAATTTAGTATGATGCTTTTGCATTTCATTTAAGGTTTTATGAATATTGCACCTTTGATGAGAAGTATGAAAATATATTGAAAATTTGAAATATGAGGGAGGATTTTTATTAGTTCTTACAGAGTCGCTGTACTCGTATGTATGATAGTGCATAAATATATTACTACAAGTATATGTATGTATTTTTTTACCATAATTTCACTGAAAAATAAAACTAAATAAACCTACAGTTACAATTTTTATTTATATTTGAAATTCCTTTGGAAATATCCCGAAGGTATTTTTTTTCAGAAATTCCTCGGGAAATTTCTTGGGAATTTGCCCGTATCTTTAAATTTCGGGAATTGTTTAGGTTTAAGTAAGTCATTCATAAATGTAAGTTTAAATTATTTGAAAATTAGTTTAGATATGTACAGATATCTGTGTAAATGCTTCAAAAACAAGATTAAAATATCGGTAGAGCAGTACTCAACAAGACACCTGTGCGCCGTGAAACTCATTCGCTTGGCATTATTGGTTATATTTCAGCAATTAAGTTATGACAGTCTCCATGTTCTTCTCGCATTTGTTTAAAAAGCCGAATCCAGCAGGTGGATACTAAATAAAGATGGGTGTATATATCTATATCATTTCAGACTCGTTCTCATTGGTGAAGTTTGTGACGTCAAACTAAATCATAAACCTAAAGTTTGGACCTTGCAATGTTTAGCTTTATAATTTGGATTTAGAGATTCTAAATTCTGAAGTGTGAATGGGCTCATTACATAATATACGGCCAGTCTTTAAATTTAAAGTATAAACCATAAATCTAAACATAATTTTCATTTGTGAATGCACCTTTAGTGTGTGCGATAGTCATGTAGCAAAGTAAGTAATGCTCGGTGTGATTGTGATGCAGACAAGTCAGTTCGAACCCGACCAGAATTAATTTGAAAGTAAATTTAAAATTTGCCAGTGCCATAAAATATTTTTAATCAAAGTAGCTGTGTAGAAATGTGTTGTTGTTGCTAAGTACCAAAGAATATAAAATCAAATCTATTTTAAAATGTATTACATCACGGCTTATTACCCATTTCTGGGTGTGCCAATCTTCCAATCTTCTATTCGCAGATCTATTTTATGTTCTTATAATTGCTAGATATATTTCTAATTCCGTATCTAACGGATATCTAAACACTTATATATTGAACAACATTAATCTTAGCTTCCTCTAAAACATCCTGTACACAGCACACTATATGTGAAAAGCGAAAAACTAAATCGTGAAGCTCGCATGAAGACGTTATCTTCAATTATTAATAAACGCAGAACCGGTTACTGATTGAGTTGAGATGGTCAGTAAACAGCTACTGATGGCTGATATCATCCATAGAAACAAACACTTATCTTAACAGTAATTATTTCTTATATGAGATATGTTACAAGCAATACATCACAGCACCAAGCAAACCATTATAAATCAAAAAACATGGAAATCTAAACTATTATCTAAAAATACTGCTATACAATGCCCGTTCTGAGCAATTAAAAAATTGAACTGTAAATTCTTTGAATACGGTGAGACCTAATAACCTGCACTATGAAAATGGAAAATGAAAACTATCCATGAAACACGCTATTTACGGCACTAGCTCTTTAATGTGGCTACCGACAGTGTATCGTTTCAAGTTTTTATGTATATGTACTAAACAAGAACCATTTTGAAATCGAATAATTTACGATACTTCTGATATATATTACATTAAAAAGCTGTCAAAAAGATTAACATTTTTAAATAAAGCGTTTTACTGGCTTATTCTGTAAGAATGTCGTTGTACCATAACGTATCGTTATGATGAAAAAGTTGTTAAATAATAATTTTCAAAAAGCGTATTCTGTAAAACCATTGTCGTTATATTGAAATCGTATTGTCGTTATTTTAAGTAGTTCGTGAACTATAAGGATTCACTTGTCGTTATTCAATCCGTTAATGTCAAATGTTTGCAAATGGAGGGATTCATTAATTTATTATTTATATTTGTGCAGGAAGAAATGAAAAATAGGTAAGAAAACATTTATTCATGCATCAAATATATAATTAACAACCATAATTACATTTTAGAAGAAATGTTTGTGGTCGTGAAAGTCTTTCATGGGATAATTTTAATCCATTTGATAATCGTTTTTTACAAATATTCTTTACTCTATAAAGAAATAATAATTAAAATAATGTTGATATTTTTTTTACAAAATGACATTACAATGGCAATTTCATTTTCAATAATAGCTGCTAACTTTTCTAAAAAAATTGGCTAAAATCGTTGTGACAAACGGTATGAGGACGTTTATAACAATATATAATACGATTTTTACAAAATGTCGTTCAGGATCACATCGTTACATTTATAAATAACGATAGTTGTTATATAACGATATTTTTACAGAATAAGCCAGTAAAATGCACATAGGGTTAACATTGAATGACTGAATGTATTTTATAATTTTCTAATATATAAAAAGTACTTAACATCCAAATTCTACATATAAACTGATGTTAAATGCAACCTGC
The DNA here is from genome assembly GCA_963082715.1 of Harpalus rubripes. Classification (NCBI taxonomy): domain Eukaryota; kingdom Metazoa; phylum Arthropoda; class Insecta; order Coleoptera; family Carabidae; genus Harpalus; species Harpalus rubripes. Next base: position 19,052,168 of record OY720454.1, on the reverse strand, counting down.
CAAGGCCACAGAGACGTACCAATGAAATCCGTTGCTAAGCAAGTAGACAGGCTACTAGTTTTATATCCAAAAAATACAATACAAAAGGTGTAAATATCATTCATTATTTATATCTTATAATACAATTTTGGTTGCAATTTACTATTATTACTATCATATTTTAGTTTTATAATTATTTAAATTTTATATTCGTTATGTTTTCTTTACCAATTATACTTGAGCTTGATGATAAACATGTCAATTTTCGATACCAGTTTTCAATAAATCAATGCACATGAATAAAACTTTCTAATACTTCAAATTATTGTATTATATTTTTATGTTATATGATATTTAATATAATAGAATGTAACAGTGAATGTTATCAGTCTTAGATTTATCACGTATACATAGTTCTTATCAAATTTATTTTTACAATGAAGTCACGTTGTATAAGGTCGCAAAAGGTTATCGAAATTTTTTGTGCTGTGAACATATGTATGCATGTAAATTTATTTTAAATAATTTAATATGTAACATTTTCATATTTGTATATTTACGTTAGAATCTGTAAAATATTAATAACTGTTCTTATAAATATATTATATCACGATATTATATTCTTACTATTTTTAGTATGAACTTTGAAATAATTGCAATTCAATCAAGATACAAGTTGTAATTGCATGTATTTATAACATTGTTGGTATATTTTTAAACATCTACAATTTATTTATAACTTTCTACCCTAGCATTCAAGGAAACTGACGTAGGAGTAGAAAAATTGATTTCATATCCAGTTACACGTATATGAGGAATAAACATATTTCACGAACACATTACAATAACGAGTTCTATTCTTGGCTCATTGCGTTTTTAAGCGTTTGATGAGTCTTGTTTACGTACTGTTTCACTCTACTCCATGAGAAAGTTGATCTACACATCGCCATTTTTACTACAAATAGAATAAAACGATGTAAGGAGTTTTATTTAATGAGAAAATAAACATAAATGTTGAAAACAAAGCTTATACAATAACTTAAATAAAGGTAATCACCCTTATTTTGTAAGAATGTTGTTATATCCAATAATAATAGCGAACAATAAATAAAGCATGAAAATGACACTCTTTATATTTGTTTCTATTGGTTAAATTTTTTAGCAACGTTGCTAAGACATAACTTCCTTACAAAATATGGCTGATTAAATATTGAATAAAATAAGTTTTATTCTTATAATGCTCATATCACATACTAACAAAATACCAACAAAACCGTCATATTGCTTATTCAAATTTTAAAATATTCCCACACTTCTCATTGTAGTAACTTTTTAATAACGAAGGACTTGTATTTGAAATTAAAATATTCGATAATTGTAAAATTTATTTCATGTATGTATGAGTATGTTTATATCGACGTCCTTAATCAGATTTAAGTGGATTTAGGATTAGAAATCGTATTTAAGAAAACGATGTAAACGATCTGGATTGGATTTAGAATCGGATTCTAAATCGACTTTACCAATGAGATTTATTTATAAATCCGATTTACTTTCGAGAGATAAATAGCGATTTAACAGAAAATTCAATAGTAGGTACTGAAACAATGGAAAAACGCAGCGTAATTTATTACAATTAATTCATTTTTCATGGTTTGACAGTCTTAATATGTCAACGATAAGTTAGTATACTTTTAGAAGAGCAATGAGAATTCCGTGGATGCAAGAAGAAATAGAATAATTAATTCTGAGAAGAAAAATAATTGATTGGTTAGATGAAACAATTAAGTAAATGTTACATGAAAAATCTAGTTAAATTGTCAAAAGTCAAAATTAATACTAGTCAATAATGTTCTACGCATTCTATGCTGCTATGCCAACAGTGTCAGTAATAAATCCAATTAAATATACAATAAATTCGAATGTACTTGATCGCTTTAATTTTTTCTGGTATAAACAGTCAAGATTTAGGATTTATTTAAATCCAATTTGATTAGAAATCCGATTAAGGACTTCGATATAAACTTACTCTATTTATGATATTTTGTATTATGTGTGCAAGTTTTTGCAAAGCAGTGAAAACGATACTAATGACGTCATCACATTGAGACTTTTTTGGATCCATTTATAATTACAATTGATATATTCAGTAATGCAAAGAATTTGTTATATTTTACAACACGTCCAAAAAGTTTGAATACAGTAAATTATATAAATGTTTCTCAAAATTAATGGATTTAAACACTGAATTAATAAAATATTTAATTTTCAATGAGTTTTTCTATTTTTTGGTATTTAAGAACTATTTGAGACTTTTTTTATCATAATCATAATGATCAGTTATAATGCCGTAACTTAAAAATTTTAATGCTTTTTAAATGGAATAATATTTTATTCAAATGTCCAATGAGTTAAGCCTCATTCACAACACGAAATTAACGGTTAGTATTAGTAGTTATGATTAGTGACGAAAGCTGGCATACGTAGTTGTAGTTTAGCGTTCACAATAACGAAATTAGCGCAGCCCAGGTCCGCGCTAAGTTCAGTTACCGCAAAAGTTTGTAAGCTCCAAACTTATGGTTAACAGAATAACCAATCACAGAACAGAAAAAAGAAAGATATTGTGACATTGGTTGAGTTTGACAGTTGTTTTAAAAGAAGTAAATTATATTTTTGTTGAATTGAAGTAGAATTTCAAAGGTACTAATTTTATTATACTGTTATAAATAAACATTTTTAAAATGTGTGTCATAAAAATATCAGTTTTGTAGGTTGTAGGCAATAAAAGCTTATTCTGTTGAACTTTTTTTATGCAAAAAGAGATAGATACAAAAATATTAAATAATAGTCAAATCTACTAAACAAGAAGTATTAAATTAAACCAGCTCTTAAAACCTCTGAATCAAATGTACTATTTTGCCAACAAAAATTGTTATTCGTAGTCGTCAATTTCATGTATTGTGAATGCTGTTTACCAATCTTTAACTACTAATTATAAATACTAACCATAACTACAAATTTTGTATTGTGAATAAAGCCTTACTGAAAATTAATTTCAAAATTTCATGTACAATTTTTTGTTCATGGGCAACTTGAAATGTAAGTCTCATTGGTACAACTAAGCATTGAAAAATAGATGTCTGTCGATATATGATGGTTATTCACATCACACTGAATTGAAGAATGCACTATTCAGAATTTTGAAAACAGTAATTGGAAATAAATCCTTTATCTAGATTAACATTTAATTAACTATCATTATTGTGTACGGTTCTTTACGTAGTATTTGAGTTTGATATTCAATTCTAAGAAATCTTCGAAAGAGCAGTGCTCGTCGCAATGGTAATTAAATAGGCCAAGTTAATAATCATGTACTGATATACTCTACTGCGAATCTATTCAAATTATAGACAATTTCTCATCTTAAATGGGTCATAGTTGGAAAAATGCATCAGAGGTTGCTGTGCTCGGCTGTCATCGGCAGTTTCCGTTTCGGCTCGCGCGACTGAAGGAGATAAAATAGCCATTAACCTTCTTCCACTTCCATGACAAAAAGTATAATAAAAAACTTCATGTGTAAACAATAACAATTAATCCCTGGGTTTCGGTTGTTTGCGTAACGAGTTAATCAACTGTTCAGTTGCCGTGGAAAAGAGAAATTGTTTTCCCTACTATAGTGATTATTGGCTATGATCGCACATTGTTGTTGTTTTTTCACTAAACGAGAAAGTTGCTGACGGGTATGCTACATATTTTAATATCAAACACAGCAAAACACGCCAACGTATACATAACAAGAGACAACACAATACGATACGACAGCATATATACCTACCATAGTATATTAAACTAAGAGGAATCAATGAGAGCCTTATAGCGCAATATTTCTCCCGATAGGTTCGCTAGTGGGCTAGTTACTTCAACCTTCAAAAGACTTTGAAACGTCAAACGAGCATCTAACATAACTATTAATTAAAATAAAAACAATAAATATACACTTCGTATTTGTGAAAAACGTTTGTTTTATTGCACCTATTGTATATTATTTTATATTTTGTGATTATATATTGTGCCACAAACATGAAAAGTCATGATTACACACAATAATATACGTGTATTCTTACAAAAGTCTGTACACTGTAATACGTACTTAGGAGGATATCCATCTGTTGCCATCTACGCTAAGCTTTACGCTTAGAATCTCATTAAAATTAAAAAATCTACTTTAATAGATTTGTAGAAGATAGTTATTTGTTTAAGTAGGAACTAAAATAACAGATTTGCAGCAGAAGCTGCCGTTTCATTGCTGGCAAAGCTGTAAAATATCTGTTTAGTGCCGTGTTGAACACATACTTTGTAGTTGATTGTAATTTAATATTAATTTAGTGATTAATACCTATTTTGGAAATTATCGCCATCAAATTATGTTGCTATGCGTTTGTATAGCGGTTGCATTGTATTAGGCAGTAAAAATACTGCCAAGACGGTAAAAATACTGCCAAGGCGGTAAATATACTGCCAAAGCGGTAAAATACTGCTAAGGCAGTAAAAATACTGCCAAGGCAGTAAAAATACTGCTAAGGTAGTAAAATTTTGCCAAGACAGTAAAAAGGGCATTTTATATTTATTAGTTGTTAAAAAATCGCACTTTTAATGTCAATCGGAAAAAAATTAATATCAAACAGACCTGCGAAATTCAAGCTATGCTTTAATATTGTTCTGTGTAAATGTTGAAAATTGTATCGCCTTATTCAATGTCTTTCTAATCACGAAGGCAAAGTACTTTTTTGCTTTTTGTTGAATAACAACACCATTTAAGATTGAATGACAAGAATTAAATTGGACAAATTTGCTAAAGCCCTCGAGAAAAAATAATAATGAGGACACTTTTAAACCTGCTTCGAAATAAAGCTTACACAAAATGACAAATTTTCACATTAAAATTTATTTGCTCAAATTTATAATAGCTTATTAAATGTCAAGGATAAATTTACAGAAATGTGATAGAAAAAATGTAGTAAAAAAACATATATAGGATACGACAAATACATTACGGAGAGAAGAAACAATTATTAGCAACATATTGTCAAGGATAAAGAAATGATTTAACGTTTACATACCTTCAATTTATTCATAAAAGAAATTAATATAATTAAAATATAGGTTGTAGTTCAAAAGACAAGAATTTTATTTGTTTTACATAGAACCAATTCTCGGATTTTAACGGGCTGTCCAAATATATATCCTGCATGGGATATACATTTTGTAATGCCTGTTGAGCACTGAGCATCCTGCAGACATTAGTATTCTTTGGTTAATAGATATTTAATACGAAAGTTACATCTCCTACATCTTGTTCTACTAAACCATTAGTATCTGTATTATATGATAGTTTAACTTGTTTAGATTTAAACCCTTCTGTCTAGAACTAATCCTCTTTGGTGCAGTGGGTCATAGTTAGCGGTAGTGGTTAGTGCCGAGACGAAACAGCATCGTCTGGAGATAATGCGAATGTAATCGATGTGGTGATGATTAATCATAGATAAATCGCAATTTGATCGCGAGTGCCTTGCATTGCTCTGCAGTGCAGACAAGCGACGAGCGACGTGTCAAAAGGAATATTAATTATTCTTTCCATCCAGCCGTTCTGGAATGCAGATGCATGGATTAATAAGCGCTCACTTCTAAAATATTGGAAAAAGGAAATGTTAGATTAACGGACGTTGTTTTGTTTCACCATGTTTTTGCAATTAGTGTTTAACTTTTAAAATGTTTTTAATATCACTATGTCTGTTCCTATTATCTGGTTAACAAATCTTTAGGTCTTATGTTACAATACAACCGGCTCTAAGCGATGAATAATATTGCACTTTTGGGTACATCACGTCAGTTGGCCTCATACTGTTATACTTGATGTACCGTTTATTTAATTATACGTATTATTAACAAATGAATTAGGGAATCTTGCGTGACACCAAGAGTAAAATATTTAGGAAATGAATCCACAGTTAGTGTTAGGTTTGCGCTGTTTATTTAAACTAATAATTAATAACAATTGAATTGGGAAATCTCGCGTGACGCCAAGAGTAAACTTCTTTTGTTTATAATAATATTTGTGCAACGATATACTATCCTCAGTTAGTGCTAGGTTTGTGCTGCTTACGTACACTTAATAATAAAAATTTAATTGCAAAATTATAATAGGTCTAAAACACAGCACAATCTTTAGCTTTCTAGTTCTACAAAGCAGCAGAAACCTAGCACACAACAAGGAGTTTATATTTTTTTCAGGTATGGGGTATCTGACGTGACGTGACGTATATGTAGTATATGTACATTACCTACAATCCACCTATAATCTTATAGAGTTACAGCAGCGTCGAATTTAGGGCAATTATAACTATATTTAAGTTAAATTGTAAAGAAGATACAATTTTATAATGCACATATAAATGAATCTATACCTATTACGAACGTAAGAAGCACGTTTATCGTTTAAGAACAAATGCACAAATTTAGAATTTGCAATATTTCTGTACAAGAGTACAAGTAATTTTCGGTCATATTATAAAGAAATCGTTTACGGATATGACGGGGAATGTCTGGTCTATCCATAAACCATTTTAATTAAAATTAATTTAACCCAGATAATAAAGGGATCAACTTTTTTTTATTGTATGGTATTTATTTTGAAAGGCTTTTTTCCATTTATAAATTTAATTTTCTTAACGTTTGTGCCTCAAAGCGTGGCTATGAATTTTTAAGAAAATAAATTCTTTAGTAAAAAATAAATCTAATAGATATTATTTATTGACAAATAAATGAATCTATCACTTTCATTTTATATTTTGCGGTTTATAAATACTTTTGTTTTAAGAAATGCATGAATAGGTATTTAAATTAAGTGTTGAATTTATATTTTTCCTCTTCGCGGTTAATATAAATTATGTTCATAAAAACAAAACATAAATGCCCATTACTAAAAACAAAAAAAAAATAGTTTTTTTTTTTAAATAATGTTACAAGCTACATTGTTTTGTGTTAAATAATAATTGAAATATTTTCTATTTTATTTCATTCTTCCGATTTAAAACATTAAAAGCTTAGCACGATATCTGTGACAACTGTTCCCTTATCTCTACAGAACAATAAAATGTTTGTAGATAAGATACCAATATCAGGAGAAGGTACTATTGTCCACACACGTTTAAAATAAAATTACAAAGCAATTACACCAAACACCACTTGGAATTTAATAATCAACTCTTGTTCTTATTTGATAGCGAAAGATTTTAACATATGTATGCGATAAGAAATCATATGGCACAGTGATAAACAAATAGATTCCTAATAGATAAAAATTGGGTAATACAGAAAAGTTGTTCATAACTTTTTCAATTACATTTGTAATTTAAGATTAAAAATTATTTTAACATCCTAAAATTATTAGACATAAATAAAAATTAGTAGAATTTTTGGACTATAATTTTTTGATAATTTAAATATTAAATACAATTATTAAAATGTGAATACTCTCTGTATTTTTCTAAAATGAATTTATTATAATATCCATTTTGTTATTCTTCTATACACAAACTTCGACTAAGGCACTAAAAGAACCATATTAAATATTGCTTGTGTAAATATCTATTCAATTACCGTAAATAGCAAATACTCAAGGTCACCTCACATTTTTTGTACATACTGAATGTGAAAATAGCCACTTTCTATATTTTTACTGGACACATAGTTTAATTAACATCTAAAGTCAATTTTGTAAATACGGTACGGGCAAGGGGCCAAATGAGGGTAGAAAAAGACGACCAAATCTGGGCTCATGGAGTTATTATTTCAAGCCCTGTCAAATCAAGGGGCCACCTTAAATAGATTAAAACTGCTGCGCACGATTTCATTTTGTAAATGAAAAATTAAACCTGGCTCTTAACATAATATAACTTAATGCACAACACTCACGCCTGTAACCCTCAGACCGTTATTAGAGATTTGTTTATAGTTTTTTAAGTACAAAAACTATAAACACCCGAATTTTAAAGACTTAAGTAAAAAAAAGTTGCAAGCTAATACCTAATGTTGTAATCAAATTATCCTAAATTTGTTCAAACCAGTACGAATATTTTGCGAAATGCCCGAATAGAACCGAAATCCGAATGAATATTCAAATGTGCCCGGAATAATTGGTCCTGACGCGAGTGGTCGGAAAGTTCTAGATATGACCGATTTCCAATTGCATATACAAGTATCTACGCACAGATATCACGGCTTATTATCCATTTTTGGATGTACCAATCTGCTTTTTGTTCTCAGATTTCGGTAATGACAATATATTCATACTCGTATCAGCTATTATATCAAAGCTTTAAAAGTTGTCGTGGAGAGAGCACCACAACTAGTCGCTTAAAAGCGCTCAGCCACGCGGTATAATTAATTTAAATTTCTCCTTATTAATAAAACGATTAGGCTTATGTGTGTTTAACAGCAGAATTACCTAAACTACAAGCAAAATTCCATGTACGCTCATTATTCTTGCAAATATGGTTCAAAGTTTCCACGTACCGGAAAAACATGTAATTCCTAGTTTTCGTATCAGCAGAAATCAATATCCCGTATTGAATACAAAGTAAATGAAATATTTATTTTTCGAAAATAGGAAGTTACGGAGTCTCACGCAATGCTAAACGATGTGCCATTACCTAAATTGAAAAACTTTTGGTGATCGTGCATGTTTAAAACAACAAATAGCTGAGACGCATCTCACAGAAATTGTCAAACTGTTTGATACATGCAGTTTCCTCTATTTTTACCAGAAAGTTGAATAAACTGAAAGACTATTGGCATGGATATTTCAGCATTGTGAACTGAGAGTATCTTGACGTCATTATAATGAATTTTGAACTGTTAATAATTAGGAATTTCCCATTGTTCACAGCTCTTGTGTTGGACAAAGCGTTATTTCAAAACTATGTATTTTAGTATACATACGAATATATCATCATATCACTTAGCTTAGCAAGTCCGTATGATTTATTGGAAAAGAGGCAATTTTTATGGCAATACCGCAGACGTGACCTTCAAATTCAGTTAAATGATTTTACGGATGTGAAGCGCAGATTTTATCTGCCATCCATAAATTATTTAAAAGTACATCACAAAATTGTGTGCATTTTGTTCATTTAATTTAATGCTCACTTTTTGAGATTTTACAAGGACTATACTATACCCTATTTTTTTTTTAAATTGGAATAAGGTACATTCAAAAGTCAGATTTACAAACCAATACAAAGATATATTTTATACCAAGCCGGAAAATGCTCCATTACTAAGTTATGATCGAGGTAAGCAATGAGCAAGCAGCTGGAATATGCAATAAATATTTCCGTGAGGTATGCAGAATGTAGTATTTTATTTACAATCAGTTTTAAACAATAATTTTATTTATATTTTTAGTCTAGAGGCTAGCTATAATTTCTAATAAAATTTACAATTTCAATTGTCAAAATTGCAATGACATTTTAACCGTTGAAAAGTAATAGTTAACCAGAAAATTTTTCAAAGTTAATTAAAAATTAAAGTAAACAATGACTCTCTTCCCAACTGTTTTAAAGGTTAGGAACTTGCTGATTAACCAATTGTTAATGAAAATATTTAGAACAAATTAAATTATCAAACATCCACCGACTCAGTAATATGATATCTTACATTTAGTTTATACCAAATATATTTTTATATGTATAAATAATGTAAAAATTCAAAGCTGGAAAAAGCATGAATTAAATAAATAAAAAACTGTCTGTTGTGGACTTTAGAAATAACACAAAACTTCATGTGAATAATTTGTTAAAAGATTATATCAAAATGGAAAATTTATGTGTTTGGGTGTAAACAAGGCTGAGCACTAGAAGCCAATTAAATGTATAGATCGTGTTAAAAAAAAGTTTTTACTTCCGTTAATTTTAAAACGGACTATAATAATTCTGAAAATATCGTTTTCAAGACTAGTTTGTAAAGATCTAGTTTCTTTTGTATATGTTATAGGTGAAATAATTCGCTTTACACAAATTTCTATTGAATACAATAAATATAACCGGTTTGATTTATGCCCTTGATATATTGCCCAATAATCGCCTTCTACAGTTGAAATAAAATTGTCATTACTGACAACTAACTATAGCATCTTGACGTATGCTGTAATGAGTAACAAGTGTTAATAATATATTTATTTATATACCAACCATTATAAAACGTATTACAGAAACTGTGATACATAATCAAACTCAATGGAAGAAATGTCAAATTTCATTATTTAATAATAATAATAATAATAATAATAATAATAATAATAATAAATAGTATCAAATTTATCAATATATAATTTTAAAGCAGAACATAATTTGTACTCAAACAAATATTTTTTAAAAAATCGTTCGTTAAACATAAGGGCGAAATTAAATATGGAAATTTGAATTTGACATTTCTTAAAACAGCGTTTTAGTTAAAACCATGCTCGTGGTACGAGCCAATATCTTCATCTTCCTAAAATCATGCCCATAATTTGTGTTGTAGAGTCCATAATTTATATTTATACGATTTTGTCTCAAACTTAATGTAGTGTGTAGAGTTTAGCAAGTCAATGTCCTGTGCATTCCTTCGCCCCTTTTCCTATACCGTGAGACTGGTATTGTTTTCCCTACACTGGTAGCACTCGTATGTACCTGCCCTGCATTTAAACGACAATGTATAGGAATAGGCATTAGGGTGTCTTCAGTTCGCAGAGAGTTCAGTTTAGCAAGTGTGGGATACAGATTGTATTTTCAGTATTAAGAAATTAAAAAATATAAACTTAAATAATGCCCATTTCACAGTATAAAGTTAAATATTAAAGTACCAGACTTACACAGACAGTGTTTTGCTAACGTAAAGAAAAGTACGAGACTAGATTTCACAATTTTGGAATATTTTAATTTCGAATACTTGGCAAATTTTATTGAAAAGTTACTAAAATTATGAATATAGGACTATTTTAAATTTTGAATATAACTGTTTCGCAAGTATTTCACTTGTTGTTTGTAATATGTAACGGGCTCGGTTACGAGGTTACAGCCAAATCTCGACGTAGACCAATTCGCGAATTGGGCGGCCTATATAGACTAAATTAGGTTTCGTTCTTACGGCCGGTTTCATAATAATTCGTAAAAGCAAACTTTAGATAAAGTTAAACTTTATAAAGTGACTTTATATACACTTAAAATATGTACGTGTCATAATAAAAATTTCCTTTACTTTATGTAAAGTAAAGTAAAGTATTAAAAATGATTTTAGAACAAACTGTTTAGTTAAAAATCGAGAGCTGTTGTAAGACTGACTGTCAAAATAATGCATTTTAATTATGTCTACAAGAAATAGAGATGGAAATTTCACATTTTATGAATAATACACCTTGATTTAATTAATATATAAACACAAAAATGTGCTGGAATGTAAGAAATGTACAAAATTCAATTAAAAGGCAAGCAAGTTTATAGGTTAGGTTACTGAATATTTGAATATTTATTTGCAAAATTTTGTAGGATTCATTTTGTCAAAAAATTAAACAGGCTGTCCTGCCTAAATTGAAAGTACAATAACTTAAAAATAGCTAGAAAATATGGTTTGGAAAAACAGAACAGTGTCAAAAATCTTGGATTTAATATTGGAATTATTAAATACATAATGCGATGTGAAACCACCTTTAAAAATGATAATGCATATATCTCTTGATTTATTTATGTGTTGCTAATTTTATTATTTCGTCTATCTGTTAAAATACAAATAAAATTGTATTTTCCTTAACCTAAATTTATCATAAAATTCTTTTTCGTTCCACATATATAAATTATTAATTTGTGGCTAATATACTTTTCGTTGTTTAATATTAACATCGTCGGAACTTGAAGAAGTTGAAGAAAACATTTTTATCAAAAATGTGGAATCGAAACTGATAAGTTAAATATTCACTTTTAGCCCGTAAAGGAACACCCTCATGACTTTATTTTAAAGGACTTTAAACTAACAACTTTAACTTAAAGGTGAATTATAAAAAAAAAAAAAAAAATTACTTTAAAATTAAAGTAACTTTATATTTGTTATGAAACCGGCAGTTAGGGATGTTTTCATAATTAACTTTATCTTTACTTTAACACTTTAAATTAAAATTAAAGTTGTTTTCGTTTTCATAATGTAACTTTAACACTTTAACGAGCACTATAGCACTACTTTAAGATAAAGATAAAGTCTTAAAGTAATTTTAATTAAAGCCTTAAAGACAGCCTGATTATGAAAACGGCCGTTAGTATTTGTACTAGAAGTGGCCTGGCCAACACGCGAAATAACAGAAGTGGCTGTGGCCAATATATAAAATGACTGCATTTCGTGCATTGTCCGTAACAAGAATTTTTAGAACTCTTTTGAAGATTTTTGAGTATTAAATTCGAGTACGAATTATGCGTTTCCAATTTATATAATTCACAATAAAGCAATTTTTTATTATATGTAACCTTCATATTATTTGCACAACTTGGCAAAGATAATCGCCGCAGGCCACAGTGAACTTCGTAAACAATATACAATTGTTGACTTCATTCAAAGTGTGCCGATTACGAATTATTGTTGTAAATGGTTGCAATGAAATTTCTTCGCTTTGCATTTTTATATAAGCGTAAAATTGTACTAAAATCAAATATAGTTGTAAATAAAAACCTTACAAATTTTATAAATGGTGGAATTGTTTCCACCAAAAATTAAAGAAAACACCATATTAATTTCTTGCTGCCTCAACACTAGACATTTAAATATTTGATTACAAATACAAGAGGGTACTTTGGCTATTTTCAATCCAAACAACTATTTGGTGGTATTCTCGGTGGTATTATAATATTAGACCGAAAGCTGTTACAAAATTTGCCTGCAAAATAAACACAAATATTTTTTTAATAGACAGAATAATTAATATTTAGAGTACGCATGTAATACGAGTAGGTAATACGAAATTAGCTACCTACTGCGTAAATAATTTAACTAACTAGTTAAAATGTTTTTGTTTACCAGTTTAAGTTCTACAAGTACAAGAAGTAACGAACGACAATTATATTCTTTATAGTCAATTCAAATTATTTTCCCGCTCAATTTAATTAACGAACCAGTCAATTGTTAGCCTGTTATAGTACGCATACTCTTAAGATAATTGGTACTTGATTTTATGTGGCATAAAATCCAAGAATGGTAACCGAATACCAATAAATGTTCTTTATTTGTAAATTAGAACTTCGATAGGTTATTGACATTAACTATATTAACATATTTTTTATCTTTTAATAATACAAATACATTTTATTACTTAGGGATAAATTACATAACAATTTATATAGAATATATGCGATGTATGTATTTATTTATTTATTCGATGATACATTCATTTATTATCATTTATTTTATTGTATAGATATATTTTATTCGAAGCAGGTATTTATTATTTAAAAATATATAACTGTAAAATTGTTTCTAGTCCATAATACACGAATATTCATAATAGTTATTAAAAAAATATGTAACAAAAAAGTTAATAAAGAGCTGTGAACAAAATGTCAAATTCCTAACGATTCATTACTAACCACTTTATTTATGAAAATAAAGTATTCATTGAAGGGTTACTGAAAAAAATAAGCCCCGTGGTGTTCTCTCCACAAAATAAAAACTGTTGTCAATCAATAACCGCAGTTTGTTTCATTTCATATTTCGCAATTATACAAGAACATAAAATGAAATTAATTTTTGTTGTATATAACTAAATTTAAGCAGTTTTTAGTTATTTATATTTAGCGGAAGAATAATTTAGAAAACATATTTGAACATATTAATAACTGTGTAGCAAAGTTCTCGTTCGAGTGATAAGTAAGAGATTAGATTATTAGTCAATAAAGCAAGATGACAATGCATAAGTAAAAGATAAAATAAACTTGTACTGGATAAATTAACATAGCTGTTAGCTGTTTCATTTATCCACAGGTTTATAAAATCAGAAGAAGATAATACGATAAATCTGTTGCATTAATAGACGACAAAGCTTTTTGATCAACGTCTAACAAGTCAATATTTTATAAACCGCAATAGTTATCGAGAAATAGTAGTGAGAATCGTGCCTTTGTGCGTCCGTGATCGCGATCGGTAAAGGGAGAGACCGCGGAGCGAACGAGCGGAGGCTCTCGCGTAGTGTTTCGCGTAACCGTTCGTTTGAGTTAATTATATGGGGCATTTAAACGGTAGTGGTGTCCTAAGACGACAAAGGGTTGCAAGATTACCGATCGCCAATGACAACATGGCGGAATGTTGATCCTTGGCCTAGATCGCACAGCGACAATGATGCCATCATCAAACGTCACTCATACTCATACACCACTTACACACAACATAACATACAGTAGGTACATGTAGTGTCAGACACCCCGTACGAACCGATTACTACAAGCTGACCAGCGTGACGTCTGGGCTCACGTGCACTCCTTAACGGTTAATACATAGGTACATACTGTGCTAACTTCATCAGACGAACACACCGGACACTTGGAGGCTCTTCTCTCCTTGGTCCATTTCAAAACAAACGAAAATACACTTCACTTTATAAGTACAACAAAACAAACACTTGTCTATACACCACAACTCAAATCCTCAACCATTATCATGTTCATGTTATTTATTTACTAGTTATACTTCTCAAACACTAGCACTTGTCAAAATACTCGCGAGTATAGTACAGCACGTCGTGCTTTTCGTGCTTACTCGAAGGTTTCACTGCTCGCAACCTTGTTCCCCTCACAAGAATGGACTAATCCAGGAGGCGCCACCGGTCACGCGCAAAACTTTACTTCTCACTCGCGCCAACAGATAGCGCCATCATACAATCGACAAGCGAGATTATTCACTTCATTGAATTTTTTATACATTTCTAAACGCCCACAAGCTAAACACATCCCATAGATAAATAAATATTGTTTACACAATTATTTCAAGTTTAATATATACATGTTTTGAGATAATGTTTTAGTTGTACATGGGAGCCACATAACGGCAGTTTGTAGAAGTAGTAAAAATAGTACACGCGCGAAACACGTGTTCAGAATATGAATGCAACAATTCACAAATACACACGCACTTGAAATAAAATAAAATCTGAAATACCAAACCATAATGAGAATACCTATTATACCTAATTATCAATTTAGAAATCACCTCCCAAATACAAAATACCTAATTTAGTTCAAATGATACCTTTAGTTTTATGTGGAGCATGAAATATTGCGCCCGAATTTAATAGAATGCCGTGCTTTTGTAATTTTAAAATTTATACAGTAGCTAGTCCGCTAGTCTGTAGATTCAATTCAAGGAAAGCTGTATTTATTGTAGTGCTGTTACCGCCACGAACATAGAATAAAATTATTCGCAATTATTTCTAGAAAATTCTGAAAATCCTCCATATTGATTTATTTTCAACGTGCGATTCGATGTGTGACGTATTCGGTTGGGGGTGTGAATGTAGGTGTCAGTGCCGGTGAGTGAGGAAAGCTATGCTTGTACGGTGTGACGTCAGGGGTTCCGGGTTGGCGTCACCATGACGTCACAGCCATGTTGCCGAGCGAGTGCGGTGGACGGTGGACTTGTTGCTAATGACGGCGCATGTGGAGCGCAATCCTATACGCGCGCTTTTGTTTTTACACCGGCGCTAAGATTGAAATCGACAGAGAAAATTTCTAGGAGGATAAAAACAAGAGTATTTTAAAATCTTCAAATAAATTTCAGATGGAAAAAAACAAAATAGAACATTGTGACAATCAATTTATTTAATTATAATCTTAATTTAGAGATAACAAAAAAGGAATATTTATAATTCATACTACGATAAAGAGAATTGAAACAAGTTATAATCTGAAATATATTCTGCACAATCTGCCAAGTTGTAAAAGTTATGGGACTGTAAAGTCGACCAATTAGGAACCAGTTTTTTAATAAATTAAAATCTAAAAAACAACATTTTTTGGATGTCAAAAATGACATTGAATTTGCAATAAGTCGCGTAAAACTTAGATATTCAGAAATGCCTATTAATTTCAGTCATCAAAAATGCACCGATATGGATTTGGTTAACGTAGAAGTGCGCTAAAACAGTCGCCATTAATAAAAAGTGTCTTACTTATGACTACACTGGATTTGGTTTACGGAGAAGTGCGTCAAAACAGTCACCATTAATAAAAATTGATTTTAAACCTACAAAAAACACAAGTGTTGCTGTGTTCACTCAAAGTACTGTGATTTTAAAATAATTCTTTATTCATAAATTATTGTTATTGGTCCATCGTGAACAGCTTTTACAATTGCTACAAGCGCATTAGAAAAGAAATTATAGCAGATTACGATACATTTACTGAGTTTACATGAAGTTTTGAATTTTTGAAACCGTTTTCAAAACGTTTTTGAGTTATCTCAAACCAAAACTAAAATTCATGAGTTTGACTTAAAAACTAATTTCATGACTACTCATGTAAACACTTAAAATTTAGTTTCAATACTGCGCATGCGTACAGAGCATAACGTTTCTGCCGCTTTGTATTACTAATCTACAAATAAACTGACACTGACACTGTTGTGTAGTTTTAATGCATAGTGGCACGGGGTATAAAAAAATAATTATAATAATGGCAAAACGAAGTATTTGGAGTGAAGAGGATCTGTCACTTACAGCAACTAAATGCGCATGTGCCGAAACTGTTTTCAAATCAATTTTTAAACTTGTTTTGAAAACTGCACGTAAACAGTTTCCCTTAATATTGACTGAAAACTGAAACCATTTTCAAAACTGCATGTAAACGTAGTAATTGCAACCTTGTTTATTTTTTTAAATAAACAATTACCAATAACATCTATTTTGTTTTTTCAAATGTATGCATATATGATATTAATTAAAGCTTAAATCGTACACAATAGAAAATGTACTTTTTCTTTTGTTTGGGAAAATTTCAGATATTTTTCAGCACCATTGTTATGAAAGTTTTATAATTCCAAAATTACCTACCGGGAATTTTCCAACTCTAATTTCTATTATTAACACTAAATATTGCTGATAATCATTAGGAGAGATACACTTGTACCGTTTTTCTCGAAACAGATAGGTATGTAATTTAGAAAAGATTTCTTACAAATATTTAAGTTTTGAAAAAAATACACTTTGTTATATCACGGAGCCCCATAATTATTTTTTATAATTTTCAGATAAACAGATAAATTAACAAATATAACATGATCTATTTTGAACAATCTAAAGTGATATAAATTTGCTATTTCATACCATACAAATATATATATATATATATATATATATATATATATATATATATATATATATATATATATATATATATATACAGGGTGGTGGCGGTTAGGGGTGAACATAGGGATTTAACATGGGATTTTAGTTTTTTGTAATTTCCTGCTCTCCTGTTTATTTTACGGCAAAAACTGCAGAGTACAAAATTGTTCAGAATTAAAAATTGCATACAAAAATGTATTTACATTTATTATTATGTTTTTGGTTTCTTCACAATTTTAAAAAGAAATTTCAAAATTTCTGCTATTTTGTAGCAATAGCCATGGAATTTATTTTTTTCTGGTTGTCAAAAATTATTTATAAACGTGAACCATGCTTTAATCTAACTTAAAAATTAAATAAAAACAAACAACTTTTAATTTTAATACGCATTTTTTATTAGGTATACCATTTAATAATAAACCAATTCCAAATGTATCAACTACGTAGAATTTTGATCATAGCCAATACCATTTCTTCATTCACTTCGTTATGACGTCTTCTATTATGATTATTATCATTATTATTATTATTATTATTATTATTATTTCCTTCATTACCTTCGTTCACAGCTACACTAGCTGTGTTCTCAAATTTTTTAACAAGTTTAGATATTGTTGCTACAATAGGAATTGGTGTATTTTCGTACTTTATAGAAAACAAATCACATATTCTTCTAAAACTATTTCCACCATAATAATTTTTATAACGAAAACTCGTTCCTTATTCGAAAACACATTCATTATTAAATTAACTTTTTATTAGAGATAATTTCGTAAATTTGACAGAAATTGAATGACATTATTATGTTTAAACATTTGAGTTATAAGTCATGGCTATTGCTACAAATTAACAGAAATTTTGAAATTTCTTTTTAAAATTGTGAAAAATCCAAAAACATAATAACAAATGTAAATACATTTTTGAATGCAATTTTTAATTCTGAACAATTTTGAACTCTATAGTTTTTGCCGTAAAATGAACAGGAGAGCAGGAAATTGCAAAAACTAAAATCCCATGTTAAATCCCTATGTTCACCCCTAACCGCCACCACCCTGTATATATATATATATATATATATATATATATATATATATATATATATATATATATAGATATTAAGATGAAATTTTGCATGCTTATCCGGGGATACTATTTCTATGGATTCCAATTCAAATCAGTCAATTTACAAGTGTAATATTAGAATAAATTAAGAAAAATTGTAGAAGTACCATGAATGTTATTCATATCTTGAAAATAACAGTATCTAAGCAACAGCTCTGATAGAGTAGGGGTAACGTGCGCGCTTCACAATTTAGAGAGTCGGGTTCGAAACCAACCGACAGCAATATTTATTTTTTAATTTTTTCTTTTCAAAATAATTTTTATTATTAATATGTTTTTAATCTTTTATTAATATTTAATTTAATAAAGTGGATACATTGTACGTAAGAAGATTTATTTATTTAAAAAATATTAAATCGTACCTACTAATTACAACATTAAAATTTAAAAATTATAATAAATATTCAAAATGGCCGCCGTTTTGCGCTAAGCAAAATCCGAGACGATCGTAACATTGCTGTCTCACGTTGCTTAGCTGTCGATTAGAAATAAGCCTACATTCATTCCTTATTGCCGCTTTCAGGTCTTCTAAAGTGGTCAATTCATAATGGCCGTAAATTTTTGATTTTAAATGACCCCAAAGAAAAAAATCTAAGGGGCTTAGATCAGGAGACCTTGCCGGCCAATTAATTGGTCCATTTAAACCAATCCAAGAATCTGGAAATGAATTGTCCAAATATTCTTTGACAATTTGCACGTTATGCGCTGGACACCCATCCTGTTGAAACCATATCCTCTCCATATTTAATTCTGTAAGTCTAGGCCCAACTACTGTTTCCAATAAATCTAAATATTTTGGACCGTTCAATGTCCCTTCAATAAAATATGGTCCAATAATGTGTGATCCCAAAATTCCCGCCCAAACATTAACCTTCTGGGGATATTGGGTTCTTGATAAATTTTGAAGAGTTGGTTTATCTTTTGACCAGTGGCGAAAGTTTTGCACATTCGGTTCGTTATGAAGAGTAAATGTGCATTCATCGGTATAACAGAGGAAGTACAAAAAGTCTCTGTTTTCATTGGCTTTATCCATAATTGTTTCACAATAAGTTGCTCTTCTTTCTTCGTCGCCGTCTCGCAATTCTTGATGGTTACCTACTTTGTAACTTCTAAATCCATTTTTCTTAAGTATTCTAGCAATTTTTGTTCTACTTATTCCACATTCCATTTGTAAACTTCTTAAACTAATAGTAGGCTCCACTTCAACCCGCGCAATTATTATTTCTTCAAATTCATTTTCAATTGGTTGTATTTCCTGCTTTGTGTGATTAGCAACACACCCAGTTTCTTCAAATCTGTTAATAATACGCCTTACACGGGATTTATTAACTACTTTTTCTGGATTTTCGGCAGAAAATACATCAGCAGTTTGCTGTAGGCTATTACCAATGTGAAATAATTTCACAATACGAATTTTATCTTTTGTAGTTAAATCCATATTATTTAAATAACACTAGCAACAAATAAAGATAGTACAATACAAATCTGCATTTGACGTTTGATTATTCAAATCAAATGTTCTCGTTTTTTTTGTTTTCGTCAGGGCTAACTATAATTTGAAGAAATTTAATTTATAATAAACCAATAAAGCAAATAATAAAATATTTTTGAAATAAATAAATCTTGTTACGTACAATGTATCCACTTTATTAAATTAAATATTGATAAAAGATTAAAAACATATTAATAATAAAAATTATTTTGAAAAGAAAAAATTAAAAAATAAATATTGCTGTCGGTTGGTTTCGAACCCGACTCTCTAAATTGTAAAGCGCGCACGTTACCCCTACTCTATCAGAGCTGTTGCTTAGATACTATTATTTTCAAGATATGAATAACATTCATGGTACTTCTACAATTTTTCTTAATTTATTCTAATATTACACTTGTAAATTGACTGATTTGAATTGAAATCAATAGAAATAGTATCCCCGGATAAGCATGCAAAATTTCATCTTAATATCTTGCACTGGGGAGATACTATTCACAATTAACTAATTTTACATGTTAATCGCCCATGTGTCGGTCGGCCTAAGACACCCGGTATATATATATATATATATATATATATATATATATATATATATATATATATATATATATATATATTTGTATGGTATGAAATA
Organism: Harpalus rubripes; assembly: GCA_963082715.1. Lineage (NCBI taxonomy): Eukaryota > Metazoa > Arthropoda > Insecta > Coleoptera > Carabidae > Harpalus > Harpalus rubripes. The sequence continues at coordinate 19,031,531 of OY720454.1, read as the reverse complement.
GCAAATTTATATCACTTTAGATATATATATATATATATATATATATATATATATATATATATATATATATATATATATATATATATATATATATATATATATATATATATATATATATATCTAAAGTGATATAAATTGTAGTATGTATCTGTACAATAAAAATATATCATTATCATCAAAATCTGTGTTAAGCAGACTGGCACATCTAGTAATTGATAGAAAACCGTTATGACAGGATAGACATACGTATAAAAATAGATATACCTATATTGAATCTATATGGTACAAGGAAAATAAAAACACTATTGTTAACCAAATGCATGTTGTAAAACAAGACTGCAAAAAGTTGTTTAAGTTTTGTAAGGTTCTTTTCTCCTTGACGACGTTGGGAATTAATTTAATCGCGGACAGAGGACGCAATTAATCTAGTGATTTATCCCGGATTAGTCCGGTTATGCAGAGTCCGAGTGGAGGGTTTCAGGATTTTCTAGATATCATGTTTTAGTTACGAATAAATCATTATAATTCCTAAGTACATCACGTACGAGACATGTGAACATCCGTCACACAAATAAATGAATCCGTTTAAATCCTCGTGTATTATTTACCAAAGTGTAGATGCTTAAAAAACTGACCTTTACAAGCAAAACAAGGGTTTAAAAATGACATTTTAACAAATTCGACAAATATGATAAATGCCAATGGAAAAACAATTTCGCATTAAATTCAATTTGTCACATTTGCATATTTTTGTAAACAGCATCACGTTTGCTAAACATACGAGATACGAGAGTGGATTGAAAAGTACGTGGCCTAACACAGGGAGGGCAGCACTAGAAGCACAATTATTTTCTGTGAGTTTCTGAGAACATTGTCATCAGAGGTGTCTCTACGAAGTTTTACGTTAATACACTAATTAGTGACTTAATTGGAATTTCTTGAAGGATATTTAACCCGAAAAGTACCATTTCATAAAATAAAGTAGCTACCAATTTTAAGTACGAGTCGCAAACAATATTAATGATAGCCTGTAAATACGATAGATTACTTTTCTTACAACCGTGCGTTAAGTACATACATTACTACTTTACAGTGTGTAAAGAGTCACTTTTCAAGCACTAGTGCGTGAAAAGTATTTTAAGCACTAATGCGTGAAAAGTAAATAGGCTAACAACATACATACGGGCCTATCCTGTAACTAAGTGGTTAATTTTTAACCACTGGTTAAATTTTCTAACCAATCAAGTATTTTGACATAATAAAAAAAACAGATTTTTTGTTGACAAGTCAATATCTATTGGATAAAAATTAAAACCAGTGGTTAATTATTAACAACTGAGTTACAGAATAGGCCCGATAATCGGATAATTTATCTGTCAAATAGATAATAATGAAAATAATATATTTGTTAAGAAATACCTCGAGAAATACTAATGTACACTACATGACCCAAATGAAATAATTTTTAGTAACTGATTGAATACTAATTTAATTTTAAGAACATTAAGTTTTTGACATAATGAGTTCTTACCTAACCTAAATTTCAATATTAATATTAAATGTACAATTTGTACAAATCTAGAAGACTAATCCACTTGTCTCTGAGATTCTTTCGAATGTTTAAGTTACATTTTTGTGTATTATGAGCAAGAGCACTAACATTATTTGAAGGTGCATCTACTATCCATTTCAGAATTATAGTCAGTTGAGTTTGAAAATCAATAATAAAAAAATTCAAAAATAATGAAACACTTATTCAAATATGGACTATACATTTCTACGTAACTTAATTTATTTATATTTTGTTTAAAAGTAGTAAAGTGTTAAATCTCAGCTTCTTCTATTAATAATAAAGAATTGAAAATTGGCAGTTTTTATATAAAATATTGATACAGTTTTATTTAAAATTTATAGGTTTAATTTTAATATTTTTAACCGCGCATGATAAAAGAAATATTAAAATTAAACTAATCAATTTCAAATAAAAATTTATTAATATTTTATATAAAAACTGCATTTTGAATTAACATGCCAAATTTCAATTCTTAATTATTAATAGTAGCTGAGATCGAACACTTTTATTTTTTCAATTGTTAAAAACAAAATATAAATAAATCGAAAAAAAAAATAACGTTGAAAATATTTACAAAGCCTACGGTTACAACATATTAAAATTTAAATTTTTTCCATTCATACATATTAACATGAGATATCAATGAAGTTGAGCATTCCTTCAAACACGCTAAAAATGGGTGTCATTATATATATATATATTAGTTATATATATATATATATATATATATATATATATATATATATATATATATATATATATATATATATATATATATATAATGACACCCATTTTTAGCGTGTTTGAAGGAATGCTCAACTTCATTGATATCTCATGTTAATATGTATATATATATATATATATATATATATATATATATATATATATATATATATATATATATATATATATGAATATATTAATTAATTTTAAATAAGTATAATAAAGTAGAAAAGTATAGTCCATAAGTGAAAGTGTTTCATAATTTTGAATTTTTTTGGAGCAAGTCATTGAGTTTCAAACTCAACTGGTTATAATTCTTAAATGGATAGTACACACATTCATTATTATGAGGAACAGCAATAATATTTCGGTTTTAGGAAAAATATTGTATGCAACACGTGTGTAGTGTTTCTGTCTCGTGCTATAATTTACACACAAATCATCGCACTCGACCAAAAAGTAGGTACTACTTTACACACTTGTTGTATAAATAACTATTTTATATTATGCGTTCATAATGAAGTCATTACTATACTCTATTACGTAACGAAATGAAGGCTCTTTCAATACGCATTTTTTTGTTTTAGAAGATTGATGGTAGATGACATTCACTTAAATTTTCAAATGTTATAATAAATCAGAACTGACATGAAGTTTCAAATAATTGAATAAATATGTCAATCGAATATAACCATGCAACTACATTACACATACAAATTTCCCTAAATCAACTCTGTTTAATATAGCAGTTTTTTATAAAATACGTAAAATATAAAGGACTCATTTTATAAAACTTTTTTTGCACTCGTCATTTAGAAACTCGACAGGTCTTGTTTTTTAAATTTTGACGCGTGCGAAAAAAACATAAAACTCGTTCTTTAATAAATTATTATGAATTATTAAAATTAATAAATTATCACCAACAGGATTTTAAATAAAGGGAAAGATCCATGTATGTATTTAATTTTAAATTCCAAATTATTGTCATATTGAAAACAATTTGTTTTCATTTGACACATGTCATATTTAGCAACGAGTAAAATAATTAAAATCATTTCCGAGGAGGTATTAAATTAATGCGATATGTATCAATTGCTAAAGTTAACAAAAGTTGAACTGTTGAAATGAAATACTTTTTTATATTTCCCACGTCAAAATATCACAAATAGCAACACAATATCCGCTACCAAAAGTACATTCAGCAAAGTTTATTTGTTCAATTATTTGGTTAGGATTGGTTGTTGTTTATATGTTGGAGTGTGTTGATATTTTTCCGATAATCGTGATTACATTGTGAACTGGGATTTTTACGCCAGTTTTTTATTTTATTGTGAAACAAAATGTTTAATTCGGTTTGATTTCCATGTAAGTGAAACAAACCGAGTTTACGCAATACGAAATGACAATTTAAAAAAATATCACAAACTAAAACCAATGCGTCTATTTTATAGAATATAAAATAAAAGTGGTATATGGTAAATATAAAGGAAATATGGATATTACTTGGGACGACATAGTTATTTAAGTATTAAGGTCAGTAAGTGCTCCCTACCAGTTGAGGATGATTTTGGAGATCGATTAAAATAAATAAGATTTGAAAATTATTTTGACATATTAAAAAATTTTAGTTGTCATTTTGCAAGTAAGCTTTGATCGTTGTTTTTATTTACACATCACTTACCGCCTCCTGATTAGTAAGTGAATCACTATTTCCAGTTGGTTGCAAATACAAATATGTGGAGTAATGTAATAACAACCAATGTTAATATTTGACTAAAATGAAATTGATTTTGTAATCGGCTAAAAAAACGTAATTTTTACCTCTCGCTAAGAGAGGTATTGTATTCATGCTAAAAATCGCATATCCAGATTTTAATGAATAAGCACGTTTTAAGGTCCCTAGAATCCGATTATAACATTTTTACGATGATGTCCGTATGTGTGTGTGGATGTGTGTGTGGATGTTGGATTCACTATATCTCAAATACTATAAGACTTAAGACATTTTTAACTACGGATTCCTCAATCTAGCAATAATGGGAAGAGACCAGTCAGTTTTGGTAACAATTGCACAACCGGAAGTAGCAGTTACAAGAAAAAAATCATCTAAATATTATTTATCGAAAATTTATGTAAATACTTATATTAAAGAACGTTAAATTCTTTATTCGATAAATATAAATTCATTATTATATCTTCTATAGATTTAGAGATAAAGAAATGCATATAAAATAATTTGATGTAAAAAATCTCAGATCAAACTACTACAAGGCAAGAAATTCAAATGTTTGTAATTGACACATAAATGTCACTGTCAAAAATATTTGTATGCCTCTGTCAAAAATAGTTGTACATTATTATGAAGATTATGAAAATAAAAAAAAGTCAACAACGCAAAAGAATATACGTAAAAAAGAATATAAAAGGAAATTGCGAAAAAATGACGAATATAAAGAAAAAGAAAAGGAAAGTAGAAAAAGAAAATTTCAGGATATTGAATATAAAGAAAATGTATGTATTGTACATCATTTATTTTAAAATATCCCATAGATTTTGCAAATATATGTGAGAATTATTTTGTAGTGAGACATGAATATATGTATTTGTATTTAAAAATATTTTTCGTTTTATGCGTACAACCAGGTAAAATATCTGGCGAGAGGTTATGTGTTGGCCACATCAGATTTTTTTATAAACGATGGGGGCGGTTCTCCGTGTGTTAGGTGACCAGTTGTCTAATTTGAAACTTAATTTCTAATTTTCAAAGGTCACAAAAGTTAGCTCTCTCCGTAACAGCTTTGAGAACGACTGGTAAACGCCCTTAACGGTAAAAATATACAGTACAATTTTTGAAAAATGTCCGATCAAGGTCATTTACGAATTGTATGAGTTAAGATTTTGCTCTGTTAGTGACACTGACAGAAAATAATGGTATAGCTATTAACATACCTAGGAATGTTATGAGTATCATAACTGCCGCAGATGTCGGTTTGAAATCCGAGCTTATAGAGCAAGGATTTTAAGATATCTAAGGCTTGTGGCTTGTTATGTTTCTTAACATCCGTGGTTTATTCAATAGTTTATCGGTTTCGGAAAATGAAGACATTATTATTATTAAATATTATTTTTTGAAGTTCTTTTAGTAATACTGCTTTTAGAATGCTATGATAAACAGAACAATTATTTTGGCATTATGTCAATAAGACAAATATTCAAGTAAAGTGTTTTATTCATCATGGTTATTATTTAGAATCAAGTAAACCGTATTAAGAAAGATACACTAACGTTATCTGTATGTATTAATGGACAGCATTATATTTTCATTTTATTTTATTTTCATATTGTAGACTGTTGTTGACAAGTCTGTATTGTAATAATATTATCGTACAGATGCAGTTATTACTTAGTTATCAGCTTACTTTTGTACATGTAAACAAAGGTTTAATCTCCTAAAACCGTTACAGCGAAAGTATTGTCAACAACGTAAATCGTATTAAAATGGAATCTCCTAACCTCGGTCCTAACTTAGTCGAAACAATATGAATTTTTTAAAAACAAGCGGGTTATGTATATCCATCATTATCGCACACGCTTCTTGTGAGAGAGATAAATATATGCAAATTTGTTAATTCCTTCATTATATAGATGACCTTGATCGGACATCTTTCAAATATTTTACAGTACAGTATGTACCGTCATTACCGAAATTTGCGAATAGAAGCAGTTTGATCCAACAAGAAATGGGTAAGACGTGATGATCTATTTATTTATTTTTATTAACGAGAGAAACTGTAAAGAAATCTATAGGAAGTGAAATCTATTGAACCAAAATCATATCATAAAACAAGAAAATATTTATTGCAATAATAATTAATTTACAAAATCTCGAACAGCTTTACTACTTTACTATAGAGAGTTTAAACATGAGTTAGGCAATTACAGAACAGACGTCACACGCAAGAGAAAGATAGAAAATCTCGAGACAAACAAACAAACCCCCTTCCGTTATCTTTTCCACCTGGCATTCTGGGTTATTTGTACTGCCATAACCATGGCAACCATTGCTTACAATAAGCAGTGCCGCTAAAATGTCAAGTTATACAGAGAGGTAGGTATGGTATGATTAGCGAATGAAAGTTGACGTTTAAATTATTTTATAGATGTGCTTTAAAACCCTAGAGAAGAATAGAATTGTACGAAATATTCAGGTATGAAATTTTGCATGAACCCGTTTAAATACTGGACTAGTAAAGCACAGAAATACATTGTTATGTCTGATGGCTGAAAATAGATGGCCGACTAGGGTAATTGATTATCAAAACAGGGGTGCGTTTAAAATATATTAAACATGTTTCGTTTATGTTGATTATAACAAAATATTTTGATCTTTAAACTGTTTAGTTTGGCAATTCTATGAAATAGGATTATTTTTAATTTCCTCTAACAGTAATTCTGACTTGAGGTTGCTTAAATCTGAGACGAACGAACTAGAATTTGCGGTATTAATTTTTTCAAATACATCCCTGAATCCTGTTGCTAAGGACATTTTAAATGCCTTCTGGTATGGGGTACAATTCGAATCTTCTATAACGGAAAACATAAGGGTATGTTTCCTTTCAAATCAAATATAGGGAAATGTTTTTTTTTAAAAAAAAACACATCTATTAAATAATCTAAACGTCAACTTTCATTCATTAGTCATACTATACCTACTATCGGTATTATTAACAGTGAAAGTTTCTAGTTTATTTAAAATCAACCAAATTCCCAAAACTAAGAAAAAAGTGTTACATTAATATTGTGCTTGCTGCTTTCGTCCGTACGAAGCGAATATGCTATCATTATTACCAATATTATATATAAAGCAGATTGGTACAACCAGCAAAGAGTAATATGCCGTGATGATATATTTATTTATTTATGAAGAAAATCTATGTAAAGTAGATTTTGACATCACAATATGTAAACAACGATAATATACTAATTTATAAATAGCAAATACAAGGTAGGTATTGTTATTGTTTGCTGTCTATAAATAAAACAGCTCAGCTCAAAACAAATACTTACTACGTACGAGATTTTATTATGTTTTGGTTAATGAATGTTGAGTCAACACTGTTCTCAATATACATAATATACATATGTTACATCCTAAAATTTTCCGCACGATTTCCACGCAAAATCCTTCATTATTACCTTATTTACTTTTTTATTACACCATCCTGTTTATCTAGATCTTAACTGTGTAAATTATCATAACCTACCACGCACCAGTGGTTTTCCCATCATTCTGACACTAGTGCAAGCTATCTGAAGAAAGAATGTCGATGAATGATTAGATTTAATCTGAAACCGAGCCTGGAATTAGCTTGTGATTGAGTGTTGCATGTCCGGTTAAGTGGCTAAGTACTTCCCTGTTTATTTGTGAATTACGATGCGCTTTTTCTGCTACCCGGCAACCAATTTGACATGCGTGTTTCACGGATAGTTAAAGAGGTAAGTACAAGGAGAAAATTATAATGGAAAAAATGTATTACCGCGCCTTTTACCCACTTACAGAATTTTTACAATTGATATCTAAAATTGTTTTTTATTATAAAATTATTTTTTCGTACCTCCGTCCATTTTGACTAGTATTACAGAACTCAAAATCGTCCAGAAATGCGCTGTTGCTGACCTCGGCCGGCAAAAGGAGTTGGCATTACTGTTCTGGTGATATGTCAATTTAAGATTATTTCCAACACAAGAATTAGCAAAATGTTTACAAATTTTAGGGCTAAATCTTTAATTGTTGTAACTTAAATAACTAAATTTTGCCATAAAAATAATAATATGCTGTCATTACTGACAACTCGTATAGATTAATTATAATATCGTTGATTATGAGTTCCACCTTTAGGACTAGTTTGTTTTGTAACTACAACTAACTTCACGTGATACAATTGAATTTTCGCCATCTGTCATTAAAAATATGCGAAAGTATATAAAATATATATATATATATATATATATATATATATATATATATATATATATATATATATATATATATATATATATATATATAACTAATGTTTGTATTGTTATATTTTCAATAGATATAAAATAATTACGCATTTTAAGCTCAAATGTAAGTAATTATAATTAAACTTGCAATGCAAAACCGATAAAAATATGTTCATTTTTTAGGTTATGTAACATAGAATAAATTGTAGAGAAATATACGAAGTATTTATGGAAAAGTCGGTACAAAAAATCTTGTGTATCACACGCCCAGAAACTGTTTTGCGAGATCTCGTATTTGCAGGCCTCGCTTTCAGCTCAGCCTGTCAAAATAAACTCGGTCTCGTAAATGTTCAGTTTCTGGCCTAGTGATACAAATAACTATTGTAGAATCGTGTTTTTAATGTTTTTTCGCGATCACCCAAAAAATGAGCTCTTTCTGATCACATTTGAGCCCGGGATATCCTTCTTTATCGATCTAGCTCGGAAAATTGTATATAAGGGATCGGAATAGTTATTTACATACTAAGTACGTGAACACTTGGTTCCCGGATGAGTGTTTGGCGGCACGAGCTGGCGAGCGTAGCCATTGAACAATTCCGGGAACCAAGTTCACGCACGTGGTTTGTACATTATTTTTCGTACGAATACTATAAAACTAATAATTAGTAATTTGTGTACAAATAATTTTATTTATTAAAACTTTATTACATAATACTGCTGTGTAGCTAATTTCAGAGTGATGTGTCAAATTTAAATTCCAATTATTTTAATGTTTTTCTTACATCGTTGAGAAACACGTTTTTTTAAACATTTTTTGGAAATTTCAAATTTTTTATTAATGCCACTTTCAGAATGCTGTGATTTAACAGAACAATTATTTTGACATATGCCAATATGACAAATATTCAAATTATGTGCTTTATTCCCATGTTTATTATTTCACAATAATGTAAATCGTGTTAAGAAAGATGCACTAATGTTATCTGTATGAATTAAAGAAAAGCATTTTAATTTTATTTCATTTTATTTCAATTCTGCAGGTAGACTGTTGTTGACATATCAGTATGGTAATATTATTACCGTACAGATACAGTTCATGCCTACTTTTGTACATGTATAAAACAATGGATTAACATCCTGAAACCGGTAAACAAAATTATGAACAGATCACACAAGATAATAATAATTTGAATTCTGCGTGACTTTTTAAAAGCCTGCTGTTAACTTTAAGTCAATTCATACAAATAATTTATTTTTATGTTTTTAAAATAAAATTTTTCTTCAATTACATAAATTGATATTCTTTCTTCATTATTCGGCGCCTACATATTAAGTCATTATCCGATATTCGGCTGCATATTAATAAATTGACCGGATATGCCAGATACCGATTATCCGTTGCATCTTTCTTTACTTTTGATACTATAACTATAAAACCAGTGAGCTCTATACTGCAAATACTGGAGTGGAAACTACCATGTCGCCAGGTCTAGAAGGTCTACGTTTCTCTCTCTAACCAAAGGCCATCAGTGCATATTCATATTCTCTTACAAGCGCAATGGAGATAAGAGAGAGAGAGAGAGAGAGAACCACGATAAGAATAAGATTAGAAAAAGAGAATTAAATCTACTACACCGAAGTTTGACGTTTCTCGGCGATAAGCCTGGTCCTATGTACAGCATTGAAGTTTTATGGTAGTTTCTACTCTAGTATGTGCAGTATAGAGCTCACTGTATAAAACCATCATAAATTTTATTCAAATAATATTAAATCAACACCTCTCGCACGTCCTCGAATTTTGAGTGTTCACCATAGGGCATAAGTAGTTATGTGAGAGGTTAGGGTGAAATGCTCTGATGGCGTTCGTGTAAAAATACCGTGTAATACCGGGGATTCTTGTATTACATAAGTAATTGTATTACTTTCGGTTTGCCCGCATTCACAACATTTACGCAACTTTTTTACTTTACTATAAGCATGAAAGCCAGTTATTATATAACGAATACATCGCTTTTGCCGATACCGATATGTACTAAATCCAGGCGAGTCTATATTTTGTCAACACATCTCACTTATCCGCAGAACATTTCTAAAGAAGAGGAGCTCTCTAGCAAAGCAAATTATTATTTAGATAATCGGAAAATTGTATTATAATCTTTTTTAACTAGAAAAAATGAAACATAGTAGAAATCTACAGAAACACAACAAAATCAGTAAGAAATATTTCACAGGAATTATAATTTTAGAATTTTCAAAAATCCGATAACGGTTAAATTATATCCTATAGGGAGGGCCGTTTTATTTACTTCTAAAATACGATAAAAAAGAAACCGATAACGAAATTAAATCATTAACAGCTGTTATGTATAATCAATGTGTCAAATTTCTGTAATCAGAACGCTTGGTTCCCCCTTTGTATTTCCGTTTTGTTAATAAACTACCGCTTCTGAAACTTATCATCATATCATAAACAATGTCAATAATTTTATTTATTTATTTTATGTGCAGAGATACAATATGAACCAATAAAATTACCAAACTTTTTGATTAACTTAATCTTCATTAAAAAAACAACATTTTTTGATTACCTTTTATATAATTTTCCTTATATAAAAGTACGTACTTCAATCAGAACGGTCCGCTAAACCAAAAACCCCTTTTTGGAGCTTGCGGATAATCAAGGTTATACTGTTTTTAGATTTAAGCGAAAACACAGTACACAGTTGAGTAAGCAAAAAAGAAAATTTTGAATTTTATGTCTTCTTGTTTCAAAACGTTTATTATATTCATACATCAGTACATACCCAGTGTTTTTCTTCGATTACTTATTAAGACTATCCCGAATGAAATGAACCAAATTTTAGGGTTGCGTAATTAATATTAGGAAAAAAGTCATATACACGTAGATTCAATTATATATTTACTTATTTACGGCATGTTGAGTAAACGGTAAGAAATTTAATAAGTAATGTTTTTTATTTAAAATAAAACTAATTGAAAAAGTAATATCACTACCGATTTGAATCCGGTTAAACTGCTATCATTGCTGCTTATTTATTTATTTATTTTTTTAAGGCCCGGTTTATCCATCTGTGGATAAAGTGTCAGTTGACTTAACTGCCAGATAAAAGAAAAATATCGCATCGTATAAATGATATGAGTGTATAATTTTGTTAGTTTACGCTCTAATATTGATACGATTTTCATTTTATCTGGCAGTTACATTAACTGACACTTTATCCAGAGATATAAAAACCAAGCCAAAGTAAGTAAATATAATCATGAAATATGAGTTTCCCATGAAATAGTTACATTTTATTTAAAATGTTTATATGTGCAGAATTCTCATTCATATATAAATTAAAATAATGGTAATATAAACAGTGATAAGAATACGTAATTAAATGATGAAATATTGTCGATATTTATAATTTTATAGAACTTTTCTCTCTCTGATGTTTATGAATCAATTATATTTGTATTTCGATTTTTATTTCCTGTTTGAATAATAAATTCATGATAGCAGGATTACCATAAGAAGCACTCAAAGTAATTAGATTTTTCAGCGGACGGGAATTAAAGTAGTACAATAATTTAGTGTTTACCGGAAACAAATAGTCCCGCAGCTCTTCGTTTGCAATTTATAGCACAACTTGTTCAGCAAAGTAATAAATACTGATTTATAACTCAGTTTCATTGTTTTAGTTTCAGCTAACAATATTACTTAATTATATATAATCATATTTGTCTCCAGAGTTAAATAAAGATTTGTACAAATGTTATAAATATCCTTTTGTACTATTTATATATAAATTAAATAAATTACATTGTGATTGTGAATTTATTTTTATTAGGCATATCTCTCAAAATCAAGGAAGACACTCTTTCTCATTATAAACTGTCGCGTTTCATATTGGACAATTAAAACTTATCTTCTGTCACCTTTATAGGTAAGGAAGGTTTTGTCAAAAAAATCGATGATGAGTTTTTAATGAATAAGCACGTTTTAGGGTCCCTAGAATACGATTTTACTATTTTTACGATGATGTCTGTATATATGTATGGATGGATGTATCTATGCATGCGTGTGTGACGATTCTTTCGCATCGCATAACTCCAATACCACCTTTCAAAAAATTATAATTTTTGCGTATTCCTTTTCTTTACATCCATATGAAGAGCTGATTAGATTTTGGATATAAATATAAGTAAGTAATTTGAAGATTTTATCAGATTTTCTTGAAAAACGCTGTTAAATATATTTTTTTCACATTTAATGTTATTATAAATATTAAAGAATATTTTATTCTCTATACGATTTGTTTACATTTTGTACTTCATATTTAATGGATATAGAGTTAAAAAATTATAAAGGAATTAAATTTCATAAAGAAATCAGCTGTGTTATAACCATGGAAACATCTACTATATATTAAGAAAATTCTGATTGACAAATGTCAGTGTCAAGTGGAATTGACATAGTATGTTTGTGTTATAATCTTACTGGAAATATATAGAATCTCTTACAAGAAACTTTCTGTATGGAATTTGTACAAAATACATAAAACTAACTGAAGGTAATGCACTGGAAGTATGGAATCTTTTGCAAGAAACGTGGAAACATCTACTATATATTAAGAAAATTCTGATTGACAAATGTCAGTGTCAAGTGGAATTGACATAGTATGTTTGTGTTATAATCTTACTGGAAATATATAGAATCTCTTACAAGAAACTTTCTGTATGGAATTTGTACAAAATACATAAAACTAACTGAAGGTAATGCACTGGAAGTATGGAATCTTTTGCAAGAAACGTTCTGTGTGGAATTTGTACAAAACACATAGAACTGACGACGGAAGGTAATGTGCAGGCCACATCAATTTTTTTTATCTGACAGTGCGCTAATACCTAATTAGTACACTAATTTGAATGCAATTATGAGTTTCATAATGGCACTGACTGTCATTATGAATTATTTATTTTGTAAGACAAATTTGATCGAAATTTATATTTTTTATTCTGAAATAAATTCCGATGGAACATTATCTGACTAATGCCCATATTCATAAACACTCGTAAAATTTTTAACGGTTCGTTATAATTTTATGCAGTAAACACAGTCGACACTGACAGAAAAATCGAAATACAACTTGTCAAGTTTGATTTGTCAAAAATTTTAACGCTTCGTTTTGAAACTTCACGAGTGTTTATGAATATGGGCATCGGACTCACTTATTTTATCTTGAAAACAAGTAAAATCGTAAAAAGGAATCGTTTTAAAGAATATGACACAACTAATTTTTCTTCTTCAAACAAACAAACGTAGTAACCATAACATTGAATAAAATGAACAATTCAATATTTCTCATTATGTCAAAAATTAAATGAAAAATGTATTTTAAAATCACTTTAAACTGTCGGTCATCGCCTCGTGATTTAACATCATACGCGTTTCATTAAGAACGCTATATCAAACTTGTATGCCTAATATCTAATATATATATATATATATATATATATATATATATATATATATATATATATATATATATATATATATATATATATAATCGTATTTTATACAGCCAAATCAGGTAATATAAAAAATCGCTTTTTAATGCGGTCTCGTGTCTCGTGGCCGTGTGCCAGAGTGTCTGGTCGCGAATCTGGGACCCAGGTTCGCAAAAATTATTTCGAATTTTAAATGGCACAAAAGTGATTCCCATGGTTTTCCACAGTTTCCGAAGTTCGCGAATAGAAGCTGTCTGGTATACCCGAAAGTGAAGAAATAGCCATGATAATATATTTATTTATTAGTGCCAACAGAACATTTGTAAAGTCATCTACATCAGTACCCCATGTATGTTAATTATTCCGCTTCGCTTTATTTCTGTACTAGTCAAAACTCTTCATGTGTTCAACAACCTTTGTCTACCATTTCAATTTGGGAGTCTCCCTTTCACGTTACATACCACCGTACCATTATTTAAACTTGTCTATCACCGCTACCGCTCTCTATCTGTTGTATTATCAATTCTATCGTGGAGTTGAGTTGGTCTCGTCGTCCTCCTGTTGCTCGGCGGGACATCTGGCGCCGTCGGCGTTCTGCAATCGATGCGTCGCGACGCCACCGCCTCTAGCCTAGCACGGAGCGGAGTGGAGTACTCGTACAGGCGTCCAGCATCAGCCGTGCCGAGACGCGTCTAACAGAGCTCCACATTCGGGACGTCTGAAGGGTGGTAGTGGTAGACAGGCACAGACGGAGACAAGGTCGAAGGGTGTATGAACTGAAGATTTAAAGAATGAAGGACTGAGTAATGATACGATTACGAATGAGGTGGATACCTAATGTGTATAAAGTACACCAGTTAATGTCTTTGATGATTATTACTAATGATTAGGAGATTAACTCAGTCCGTACCAATTCTATGTCTCTATTTGATGATGTGTTATAGTGCGAATTAGACTAATTAAGATAAGTATCTGCTCCACAGGACGCATCTAATCAAAATCAAATACAACCTAAGAAGCTTTCCACTTTCCCAAAAATTTTACATGAAAAATTACAAAGGCTATAAATAACATAATGAACCACATTATTACTTGCATAAAAACGAGTATACAGGATGTTCATTTTAAATAGGCCACCATTGCTATCTCGAGAACTATAAGAGCTACAAAGACGGTTAAATAGGCAAACAATTTCAACTTCACAAGACAAATTTAAATAAAAGGAATAAAAAATTCGCCTAGTGGTTCTCTAAATACAGGACCTAATTTTTTAATTTTAAATGAGAACATATATTTTTATTTGCTCATTCGTTAGAGAATTTAATTCTGAATTCAGTGATATAATATTTTTATACCCTTACGTAACGATTATTTTTATTACATAGAATTAGAGTGCACTGACTGAAGGGAATCAATGTTTTGTTCTTGTAAGTGATCATAAAAGTCAACGTATTTAATTCATGGCATTCTAATTATATGTAAAAAAAAATTAACACGTATTCGTTTCTTCCATTCATGACACTCTTATAATAGCCATATTTTAATCAAATTATTATAAAACTTTGCATACATTTTTCTCAAAAAAAATCATTATATAAGGGAATAAAAATATTATATCACTGAATTCAGAATTCAATTCTCTAACGAATCAGCAAATAAAAGATATATGTTTTCATTTAAGATTAAAAAGTTAAGTCCCGTATTTTGAGAACCACTAGTCCAAAATAAAAATTTTTCCTTTCTTTAAATTTGTCTTGTGAAATAGAAATTGTTTGCCCATTTAACCGTCTTTGTAGCTCTTATAGTTCTCGAGATAGCAATGGCGGCCCACTTAAAATGAACAGCCTGTATATTAACATTATGTATTTTAGATGTGAAAGAAATTTTAGATATTAACATTATGTATTTTAGATGTGAAAGAAATTTTAGATCTAAAATTTATTATAGCAAGTTACTTCTTTATGCAATACTTAAGAGGAGGAAATATTCTATCTGTTTTCCTGCTTGTTCCTCGGTATACAACTGTTTAAAACACGTCCAACTTGGTATACGTCCTGGACACGAAAAATTTTGTTTGGCATACGATATTTGTTTGGAATACGACTCGAGTTTGACTGCGTGCGTACTACCCTTGTTTATCTCTTTCGAAACAATGCTACCACTGCTTGTGAGCGTCAGTGTGGCTGTTGCTACTAATCGGAAAACAATCCGTGCTATTACTATAAATTGTTACGTGATATTGTGTTTTTTCACATTTCGTTTGGTATACATCCAAGGATCTGGAACGGATTAGTGTCGTATACCGAGGTTCCACTGTATACAAATCTGGGGCTATGTGAAAAGATTTAATATGTATTACCATCATTAGATTTAAAAACAAACCCTAAGAATAACAATTAACAATTCTTATTATCTCCTTTCATGATATTATAAAACGTAGATAACCAATTTGCTTGTTGATCTGATCGAGGTGTGGCTAACACAATACCTCCCGCTATGTACCGCCCGAGACATAAAAAAAGATTAAGTTAATTTTTATTTTTGGGCTATCGAATTTTTATCTAATTTTGGCAGTTTATTTCTTAAAATATAGTCTAATCTAATCCAAGTAACTACCTTTTTTGATAATAAAATGAAGATTAAGAATTAGCTTAAACTTTTTTGCAAATCGTTAATTTTTATTAATCTAAATATACACCCACATATTTACATATGCTGTATTGATTTCCTTTCCTATTGTTCTATTTACTTTTTTCTTTTTAAAACGTTACTATTATTAATTTGAAATTATTAGTTCTTTGACAGTGACATTTATCTGTCAGTTACATACATTTGAATTACTGCGCAACTAAGGAGTTTTGTTTGTTTAAAGCGTAGACTCCGGGATTTGAATTTATAAATTTATCAATAAAATATATAGAAAAAGTATTAATGTAAATCTGTGGAAAATTTAATAATCTTTAATTCTTATAACATTAATTTCGAAAAAATAACATTTAAAGGTATTTTTGAAGAAAAACTAGTTTTAGCTTCGAGTAAAGTGCCATTTCCGGTTATCCGATTTACACCAAAATCTAATGGACTCTTTCCATTACAGAAAAAAATCGAAATATAAGGTTTCAAAATTTTCTGAATCATAGTATTTGAGTTAGAGTGGAGGATCCACACATACATACACACAAACATCATTGTAAAAATGTTAAAATTGGATTCTAGGGACCTTAAACGTGGTCATTTACCAAAATCTCAACATGCGATTTTTAGCACGTTCTCTATACCTCCCCTACCAAGGGTAGCGAGAGGTAAAAAATTCCATGTTTTTATGACATGTTTAGGACTAGGACTATACAATGCATACACACAGTTACACAATCATAATCTTTTAATAAATAAACTACACGTAGCATTTATATCTGACTTTTAGACATATTACAATTTAAAATTTATAGAGAAATCAATTCTATTTTTGTTGGTAAAATGAGATTGTGTACCTGTAAATAAAGATATTGGCCCTCGTGCCCTCGAGATTTTATAAGGGTGTCGTAGTTTACTTCCTTGTTGTTGTCTTGTTATAAAAACACCGAACCGTAACCTCCAATAAAATCCAGAAAAAGTGCCTATAAAAAAATTCATTTCTCCCAAAACTATCAAACTCAATCCATTCCAAATCATATGAATTTTATAATTACTCTCCATCGAAAACTAAAGACAATATCCTCTCCTCTCTCTTGATAAGTTCACGGCGAAGTCGGAGTCAGAGGCGAGACGCGGCTGCGACGGTAAATAAAACACAATCGCATCGCATGAGCGTCGGCGGGCGAGGGGGGAGGACAGACGCCCGGCGTCGCGGTGTAGGGCAGTGTGTGAGTGTGCGAGGGAGATAGGCAGAGAGTGAGGAGAGAGATGGAATCATCATGGAGAGGTGTTTAGTATAATCAATAGAGAGAGCTGTTCACCACATAACTGAACAAGAGGGGAAAGACGACTTTTGGGACAAAAAGATTTTACAATTTTATTGGATCTTTACAAGACCATAAATACCTTTTCTCTCAATTTATTACCGGAATTAAAAAAGATAATGGATCTCTTAACTATTATGTGAGCAAGAGACAGGAAATCCACCTGTTTCTCAAACTGAGTTCGTATCCGCCCGAAGTCAATTATTTACGAATTATTTCTTCTACAAAAGTGATATCTTTAGTTATTTCCATATCAGTTAAGATGGCTTGTGAAATGACGTTAAGTAACTGCCCTTTTTTAAAGCCCGTTTTGAAAGTAAAATTTTAGAGCTGTCAGTTTGGAATAGAAAGTTGCCGTTGTAATTTTTTCGTTTAAAAGCGAAATATTTACTTGTTTAACTTGGCAAAAAAGTAGTTTCAGGGACGAGCTGAAGTAGATTATTTGAATTTAACCTAGACAGTGAATCTGCATTTTCTCGTATTGAACACATTTTACGCCGACTGTTGTTATAATATTTTAAATATCATTGACTACGTTTATATCTCGACAATTCAAGCGGTATATTATGACTCGAAAAATCTTACTGGTTTATCTCAGTGGATTGAAATTAGGATTGAGTTATTTTCAATCTTCTTTAAATACGTATCGGCTAAAAAAAATAAACAATACTAAATTATGCAGACAGACATGGAGAGGTATATGATCTAATTTCATGCTGGATATGTAACCTCAAAGTCTAAATATGGTCAAGTTCTTATTTGTCATCTCTATCAAAAACATTTTAAAAAATTTGATTCTACATCATTCCAAATATTTTGCTTTTGGACAATTTAGTTTTATGTTGCGACTATAAGATGAGGTAAAATACATATAACCAACAAATGATATGCATTTATTGACACTCCAACAGATTGCGGATGTGCTCATGCGTAGTTCCATTATTTGAAGCTTCACTGCTTATTTTGACAGAAACCAAGCCGCTTCAAAAGTCCAAGCTTGTTAATTTATAGGCTCGACTTGTCATTTTCAAGCAGCATGAAATATTAATCTCGATCGTTTATTTCGAAAAGGTATTTCCTAAATTCCAGCGGCTTCAAACGTCGAAATAAACGTAGTCGTTGTCATCAGGGTTGCTATGTAAAAATTTCATTTCATTGACAGCTATAAAATCATACTTTCTGTACCTGCTGCCGGCAGAGAAAGTGGAACTTTATTGCCTAGCATTAGTAACAGTCCATAAAACCGTACTTTTAATGTTAATCTGTGGAAATAGTTATTTGTTTAACAAAAGCAAAAAACTAGCAGTTACTAGGAAATAAAATTATACTTTCTGTAAGTACTTGCCGCCTGCGAAGAAAGTAAAACTTTATTGCCTGGTATAAGTAACAGTTAAAAAATTGAACTTTTAATGTTAATCTGCGAATATAATTATTTGTTTAAGAAGGCAAAAAAGTAACATATTCACTGCCGCGGCGTCGTTCAGGCACGAAGCTAAGCCGAATCTTGAATGGAGTCGAAGTAGGCAGTGAATTTGCTACATTTTATTTTTTCTACAGTCTATATACATATACCTACAAAGTAGCTATTTACGCTCTCTTTTGTCAACGCAAAATGTCACTTTGCCGCTCATGCATGACAAAATAGAAAAACGCTCACTGTCCAAATTTCTAACTATACATTGTTGAGAAATGTCACTTGTCTACATTCATAATGGAAATGTTACGTCAGGAACTAATGGCACTGTAGTTACACATTTACCACCTTCACAAGTCAATCTGACATATATCTCTTTTGTCTGTATATTACATAACCAAACAAAGTGCTGCACTGCTGTGAAAATAAAATGGGGCTATCGTTTACAAAAAGGAAAGTATAAAATGTTTAGATTAGATTGAAGCAATAGCTTAAGAAGAATGGAAAATAACGATACATTAAAATTAAATATAAAATAAATTGAGTGAACAGTTGTGCTGCCACCTGCAAAAGTTAAGCGCGAACGCTCCCAATGGACATCCACTTTTTCACTGCACTAGTTTAATGTACTTGAAACAAATTTTTGTGAAGCTGGGGGACCTCATTGTGGCGACTGTAGAAAAAATCTACACACAAATAGCTATTGTGTTGGGGTAAAAGTAATTTTTTCTTATACAGCACAAAATTACCTTAGAAATGGTCTAGCCCGATTAAATGAAAAACGAAAACACTCAAAGTAAGATTTGAAGCAAAATATTTGTATCATTTATTAGATCAGTTTTAAACGGACATAATTTTTTTTGGGTACGTCACAAGCTTAGGTAAAGTGTCTTGTCGCTTTGGAAAGACTGCCGTGATCCGCTAACTTCTCTTTTAATCGACAAAGACAAAGTATCACTTACGTCTTGCCGCTCTAGATACACAAGTAACTATTGTACAAAAGTAAAAATATACCATCATTTTAGAAATATGTGTAGAAGCAGAGAATAGAAAGTCGATCACTGATTAAAAACAGTGATGATATGATATATATGCGTAGTTGTTTATGCATAATTATATTGTGATATGATAAGCCTTATTGAAATTATCTTAGTTGCACAGAATGCCATCTAAAAACTCTGTAAAGAATCTACAGTTCGTAAAACTTAAATAATTCTAATTTCAAATAGCATAAAAGTGACCCGTGTAGTCTCTCAACGACAGCTTTGAAGAGTACAGATATTAATATCGAAATTTGCAAATAGAAGCAGATTGGCATATCCCGAAATATATTTAAATCTAAATTATTCAGGGTCAGTGATTTCTCTTTGTTGTTGAATGCAGTCATAATTAAATTAATATAGATTTAAAAGCGACCATTACAGCATAAATTCATGCATGGTTACAAACAAAATATACGATAAACAGATTATGGCTCATCTTTCAATAGGTAAAACACTGTAGTAGTATATTTATCTATTTATTTCAAAAGTGGTGCCCTTGTCCGTTACTAAGTATAATAAGTGATCAAGTTTGTGATCTTTAACATCCTGAGTTTAAATTCGAATGAGTCAATTATCGGTAAAGGAAGTACATTGACTGGAGAACTGGAGTCTATAAATAAGAAGCAAAAACTTTTTGGAAAGCAATTAAACTTATTTAGAATCAACCCTCTTTCAGTTTCGACTCCACTTAGGAAATCTACGTTTAGAGTAACCCCTACTATGCATTTTCCAACAACTATAGGTTCATGAGATGACTCCTGGTAAGAAGGAAACACCTAATAATAAGAAATGGAATATGCAACATTGATATCCTACCACATTTATTTGTTTTGTATTCTCCATTATAACAATAAGTGTCTATGAGGTTATATTTGGTAAACTCACAGTTTGGTGTAAATATTTATGCAAGTACTATTCGTGAAGAATCGTAATTACTTTAATTTCTTTGCTATAATTAGGATGTCACAAATCTTATGAAGAGCATGTACCTACTAACTAAGAATAGGCCTTTTCAATTAAAAGAGATAGACAATATTACGTCAATAATAATAACGAGAATCATCGTTATGTGCTTGTCATATTGGATTTATGGTGTTTGTTTTCCTTTAATTTAGAACTAAACAGTGGGAAGTCTTTGACAAGTTTTAAAAACTTATCAGTGGAAGATTCAAAATCTATTACAAACTTTTACCGAGCATACATTTTTTTGTGACTACAATATTTTTTAGGTTTACTTTGACAGCTCAACTGACAGTTATAGTCACCATAACTGAATATACCCAGATTAGATAATAAGGGGCAATTTATATTGAAAAGGTCTATTGGTGCCATGTCTTTTGCCATACTATTCTTTAATTTTAACATTGAAGATCAGGCAGGGAATCACAAGAGTCTAGTCGAGGCCATCTAGTCGTCAGAGCGCCGAGGACCCCGAAGATACACGATGGCTTCCGAGTAGAAAATTAAACTCATTTTTTAAGAATTTTTTCAAAAATCCTGACATAAACAATACCTAAAGCACAAAACTCGAGTCCTTTACTTATTTTAAAAACTAAAATAACGACCTGGGTTTTGCGGGCGCTTGGCACATACATTGTGCTGCTTCGGGGTCCTCTGCGCTCAGATGACTAAACTCATCTCATGGAATCTACCTTTAGATTTAGAGTATTGCTTTTGAAATAGTATAGGTAAAATTGGCATGAATTATATATTTAATTATGAAAATATTGTAAAATAGTATATTAAAAAGGTGGAGCCTCCGTTGCCGGCAACGGCAACCGACAAATACATAAATGGCTGTCGGCGCCGGTTTCTCTAAACCAAAATAATTGTTGCCGGCAATACCGATTATCGGTTCAATTCAGCTCGCAGCCGATATTTTACGATCCGGCTAGTTATTTAGGCGTTTTATAACACAATAAAGATATACTTACCTTGTATATTTCTCTAAAAATAACAACAATAACATAACCTAACGCACAAAAGTCCGTTGCCGACAGCAGAGGCGCACTGTCTATTATAAACAAGTTTCATAAAGCAATATATTAACGAACGAGTCCATGTTTTACAAAGGACGAGTGCGACAACAGGTCTTATGAAACATGTTTTTTAACCAATTTATTCTATTTAAGTCATTTTATAATTGTACAAAAAAATTTAAAAAATGCCACTTGTCAAAAATAACACTTGGTGTTTTTTATCAGTTATGTTGATACCGCTTCCCTATAAAAATTTTAACTTCACAGATCAAAATTTATTGTTGACTGAAAAACAGCAATTTTATAAGTTATACTCGTATGTTGTCAATTTTGAAAGCAGTCATACTATCTCTTGAAAACGAAAAGCGCCCAAATAGTGCGTTTATAGACCTTAATGACGTGTTTTTAGTGCATTTGTAGACTCATAAAGCCACCAAAATAGAAAAAATAGGTACAGTAAATCTTTTGAAAGATGTCCGATCAAGGTCATCTGTGTCATGAACGAATTAACAAATTTGCATACATTTATCTCTCTCACAAGAAGCGTGTGCGATAAAGATGGATATAAGCACGATTGTCTTGTTAGGACATTTCATTTTAATACGATGCTCGTTGGTCGACAATACTTTCGCTGTAACGTAAGTTTATTTATTAATTCAGATATATTACATTGATTCAAAGCCGTATGAATAACGTTATTTTCTGTCAGTGTCACTGACAATCACACTGGCTCAGTATATTATTTTTCATAACATAGTTATGAGATCTGTGGTTTTACATTTGCTAATAAACTTACCAATTGACTTAGTTTTGAATTTTGAATGCTTTTACTGTTACATATATTTTTGTAATAATAAAATAACAGTAGTATCTTATGTATCCTCATAAAAACTAAATAAACGACACTACTAAATTTGACAGAACAAAATATTATTTCATACAATTCGTAGATGACCTTGATAGGACATCTTTCAAAAATTTTACTGTATGTATTTTTCCAATAATTTTTTCTTGTAAGAAAATGTTAATATTTTATTGTTCAAGTTAAAGTATATAATAATTGTTTCACGATTAGAAATGTCGTACATTGAGAAACCTTCGGAATTTCAAATGTTCTTCGTGATAATTTTTTTATAATAACAATTTGCGATATATACATATATCCTAAACCTTGCAAAACTTCCAGAAAATATTTCATTATTTTACGTTATAACCTTGAAAACTCTACCTTTGAAAGAGTGAAATTATTCCTCTTTATAAAACAATAGCTTTTCATTTGCAGGGGCGATTATATTTAGACAATGTAATTAATACAATAACAATAACTGGTGTAATTAAAACAAGTGTAAATCTGCCACCAACAGAAATGAGTATATTATTCTTTCGGAACAAATGATTGAAAAGGACATCTTGAGGGTCATGTACATTACAAAATCTATTAATAAAATTGATTCATTTATCATTAAGGACTGAGACTAATCATCAATTTGATAAAGATTTTTTCTGTCTACGACTAATACGAAAATAATTGTTCGAGAAATAATTGTGTAATTGAATAAGTAAAATGTTGGACTGCGTATATTTTTAGCTTCACAATGTTACTAAAAAAATATTTCGTCAATTACTGCTATTTTTATACCTATATTCGACTATCAAACACACTAATGAATAAAAAGAAGAGATATTTATATAAATCATAATACGGGTAATGAACTTGTCAGTTGTTTGTGGCCCTTTATTAAATTTATGAAATAGAGGCAGCACGATTTGTACCGGGATAGGATACTGCTTGGGAACAAATGCATGGATACAAGGATACAAATGGAGCAAGCACGGGCGAGTAACCAAAACTGGTTAATTTCATGTGAAGATCTTCCGATTAGCCAACATGGAAGTCATTCAACAGGCTGCTGTGGGTTGTTGGAAGGACAAGAAATAATATACAGAAACTGCGAATGTCGAACTGAACACATCACTACCTATCTTCTGGAATGCAGAGGTTTGTTCCTACAGCTAGTCCGTACTGTCATATGTACGTCAGACGCATGCGCATTTTAAAAATATCATTCCAACCGACTGTTGTATAGTCCTTCGGACTATTGATATGTTTGTTCTTACAGACTTCGGACGCGTACATTAACGTATCCGTGGACTGTCAGATCCGTTTACTGGTCTGCTATGTACCAATTATTTGTCAGCACGTGCGCGTTGCGAGGAAAATATCGAAGCATAACCTGTGTTTGTTTATCTACTTTCATAACTGGATATAATGAGTGATTTGGCATTATAATCTAATCTATAATCATTGTTATATGATTCATCTCATGAAGAAATGGATTTGATATTTGGCCAACCTCGAATAAAAAAACAGTAATTATTTAGGTATATGATAAATAATTAATATTTGTTTTTCGATCATTTATTGATTAATATATTTTTCTGCAGAGGAAACAATAATTAATTATGAAGATATGACAATCCCGTTGTCTGTTCCAACCATACAAAGTTTCTTACACATGTCTGAATGAGTACATGAACAAGACATACGCATAAACGGGTTCATGAATGCGTACATGAACGCATCCAAAAAGTCGTGTAAGAACAAACCTAACTACATGCAATCTGGACGATCTAATGCAGGCAACACCAAAAACTTTGGGTATGGCCAGATACTGATCAAATTTAATTTAATAATCTATTTCATTCTTATTTGTCTAATTTTGTGTTGTTTATATTTTTAAGATTTTACTGTTATTATATTTAATATTTATTTATTATTCTTTCGATGCTTTTAGCTAGAATAAATAAAACATAAAACGATTTATAAGAATTATTTGTAATCACATCTATAAATATTAATCATAGAAATAAACTACTTAAGCCTTAAAGATCACGGAAATATTAAGTAATTAACGAAGAAAGATTCTGTGAAAAAATTCATAGACCCTGTAGGAATTTAAACCCTGGATATAACTAGTGAGACGCTCTAATAAAATGAACCAATGGAAGTCAATAAATTTTTCACAAGTCTTTTAACAAATTTCGTTGACTAGTACATACACTCTCTTAATGAGAACCGTGATTTTTAAGGCCTAAAGAGTTTATTTCTATGATTATAACATAAAACGATTTGAAATCGTCTATCAAAGGATTCTTTTCCTGTCCAGTTTAGGACCCACCATGAAACTTTCAACAACTTATTTCATAGTCGGTGCATTACATGATATGTGACCATTTTTTAACCCAGCTAATTATATAGTTAAAAACAATATACCAGTATTGCTTTTTTTAATATTAAGCCTCCAGAATACGCTCTAAATTTTGACACATAAGCGCATGCAGCGGTCTGAGGGACCATTCGGCTAAAAAACGAGGTATATGGTATTATCGACAAAATAAGCCCCAGTAATTGTTAAAGGCTTATAAATTAACTGTAAATTATATTTTTGTTTTTATTAGCTATTAACATACCTAGGAATGTTATGTATATCATAACTGCCGTACATGTCAGCTTGAAATCCGAGCCCGCAAAGCAAAGATTTTAAGACATCTAAGACTTATTATGATTTAACATCAGTTGGTTTGTTCAATAATTAATCGGTTTCAAAAATAAAAACATTAATAAATATTATATTTTGAAACTCTCTCATTAGTGCAATTTTCACAATCCTATGGTTAACAGAACAATTATTTTGACATATGGCAATATGACAAATATTTAAATTATGTGCTTTATTCCTCATGTTTATTTTTTAAAAATAAAGTTATCCGTATTTAGAACGATACACTAACGTTATCTGTATGTATTAAAGAAGAGACTATTTTTGACATGTCGGTATGGTAATAATATTACCGTACAGATAACATTGTCTTCCTACTTTTGTACATGTAAACAATGAATTAATATCATGAAACCGGTAAAAATTATTAATACATTATTTTTAACACTCATCACAGTTGTGATTACAGAAATAATAGGAATTTTAACTATCATTAGTCCCTGATACCGGGTGCGTGTACTGTCGGGTTAGTAGAATTCGAGAAAAACGGAATTAAAACCTCTCTGACGTCAGCGCTGCCCATTGCCTATTGCCTCCTAGTAAATACAAAATACAAGAACCGAGAGCGAAAGAGATAGGTAGGTACAACAGAAGAAAAAAATAATAAACAAAAGAAAGCAGGAGAATAGAGCGGCGTGCACTACTGACGTCAAACATACCTACACGATGGTTAATTTTAATAAATATTAGAATTACTTAATATTATTTTTTGCACAATCGGGTTTCTTCTTAATCTTTACCGATAGGGTTTCCATAATAGTAAGGTTTATTTACAAATTACTGATCGATAAGAGATGTGGCTTATATACTGATCAGAGAGGCGAAGGCGGTAAGTGATATGTAAATAAAAACAACGATCAAAGCTTACTTTCAAAATGACAACTTAAATTTGTTAATATGTCAAATTAATTTTCAAATATTTTAATTTTGGGCGTCGCAAGAAACGTAATAATCATTGCGGTCATTAAGTGGTCTTCTACCGTTATCAGATGTATTGGATATCTCGACTTCGCCTCGATCTCTAAAATCACCCTCAACCGGTAAGGAGCACTTACTGACCTTTATACCTATGTAAATTTGCAGTGTTTATGGTACATATCAAAAAAGATTATTTTTAATAATACAAAGTTTTTGAAAAATACATCTGTATTCTGTATATCTTCACATTTGTTAACATCTATGTAATTTAGTGCATAATTTCATATTAAGTTCTAAAATATCATTCTGAAAATATTCAATCTTCTGGCCCGGGCTCATTAAAAACTTACTTCTTATTTATTAATTAATACCCACTTATATATACACATGTTCAAAGTCCTTTAACCTTATCACCTTATACCTTAATTCACTGTATATTATTAATGAATAATGAATATTTTAATTGACGAACGGAAATAATTCAAATGAATGAAATAATTCAAATGAATGACAAAATTTGTAAATACATATAGGTATATGTATACTTGTGTAATTCAACCAAAAAGTGTCAAGCTCATTATGTACCTACCTACATACAAATTGCAAGATTAAAAATATTCAGTTCAAGTTCAATGTTAACGTTTATATTCATTATTAATAATATTACATATGTATGTACAACGGGGTCCGGTACTAAAAAAAATCAGATGTGGCCAACACAATACCTCCCGTCATTACAGCCCGAGTCACAAAAAAGATTAAGTCAATCCTTATTTTTGGATTAGCGAATTTTACTCTAATTTTGACAGTTTATATCTTAAAATATAGTCTAATCTAATCCAAGTTACTACCTTTTTTTAAACCTCTCAACAGGATTAAATCCCAATTACAGAGTGGGTTCACATTCACACACATCCATGCGTTAGTGGGATTCGAACCCAGAGTCCCGAGAGCACTCATGACATGAGGCGTTGCTCTGACCATTGAGCCACCGGAGCTATAATAAAATGAAGATTAAATTTTAAATATCGGGATAGAATAGAATTCACTAATCCAAAAATGAGGATTAGCTTAAACATTTTTATGAATCGTTAATTTTTATTAATCTAAATACATACCTACATATTTACTTATGCTGAATCGAATTCCTTTTCTATTATTCTATCTTTAATTTTTATAATAACATTAATCTCGAAAAAATAACATTTAAAGGTATTTTTCGAAGAAAAACTATTTTGAGCTTCTAGTAAAGTGCCATTTCCGGTTATCCGATTTTCACCAAAATCTAATGGGTTGTTTCCATTACAGAAAAAATTCGAAATACAAGGTTTCAAAATTTTCTGAATGATAGTATTTGAGTTAGAGTGGAGGATCCACACACATACATACACAGACATAGTGAAAATGTTAAAATTGGATTCTAGGGATCATAAAACGTGGTCATTTGCCAAAATGTCGATATGCGATTTTTAGCATGATCCCTATACCTCCCTTATCAAGGGTAGCGGGAGGTAAAAAGTTGCATGTATTTTGTCATATTATGAAAATATGACTAATTTTAAATGATTTTGTATTAAATATTTTTTTAAAATAAAACTTTTCATTCATAATTTTAAGAAACTATTAGCGCTTAAATGTTTTGTGATTTTTTTTTCATTTAACACCGAATTGAAACACGTACTGCTGTGCTAAATAAATAAATAAATTATTGTCTTGGAAACTATGTTACACTTTCGTTTTTCTAGCGCAAATGAATATTAAAAACCAATATGATTTAGTAACCACTTTTTACATTTATCTATGAGGATATAGTTATTCTCGATATAAATAAACGACATCTTGCAACTGTAAAGAGTAAATATTGACTGAAAACAAGAAGTAATCTCACTCCCGTTAAGCGATTACTGTCTTAAAAGCCGTACTTATATCCATTAAAACATAGAACTGTTTATTTAGTTTTACTTTTTAATCTTTCAAATTATTCCGCTATGAATCATACCAAGAAAAACCACGATAATTATTTTCTTACAAAAACATAATTGCATTAGTATCTCACTATACTTAAACAAAGAAAATTGATTTTAAACAGGGTTTATTTCCATAATAATTAATTATGGGAATATGACCGAGAACATAATTGTTTTATTTTAAACAAAACTACGACTTGGTATCCTATTGACACTGATATTAATTTATTCATAGTATACCTATATAGAATTATATAAAATGAGATTTACCTTCCATAAATGCTGCAAAATTCAAATAATATGCCAATTTCAACAATAACGGTAAAGATAGATTTTATTTTGCACGTTCCGTAACCGAGCAAATTGTATTTAAAATTTTATGAAAGTTCAATTCAAAGATGATGTGACCTAAGTTAAATAGACATGTTTTGAATTAATATAAATTTTTTAAACACGTGACAGTATGAAATAAAATGTTGTACGTCATACGGCCGTGAAGTAGTTTTACGGTACTCATTTCGAAATTCCTGACTCGGCTCCTTCGTCACCCCGTCCGTCAACTTCTCATTCGTACCGTATTAATTCATTTCCCAGCCTTACGAGTATAATATAACAATGCATTACCTGTCAGATTTTTTTTTAAATATTGTTCATTAGCATCGATGGCTATTAGAACCGATACAATAGAGTATTTATACATAACAAGTATTATAAAGTTTATTTTTGATTAATAAGTTTTATATCAGTAAGGTAATTTATAATTTTGGTAGTTGCTTCGGTTGAACTTCCTAGTGCTTCTTTAAGGGTTTTGGGAATTTGGTTTTTCTGTGTCATTCGGGTATGTATTGTGCATATAAAGGCCTTATCACACTACAATGACCAACTCGATCTATCACACTGCAATTTCGAACAACCGTTTTCTCCGACTTTTAATGGATTTTCATACTTGAAGTTGGTTATGATTTGGTGTTTTTAATGACAACATATTTCAAATTTGTGTGACATCAAATTATTTCAAGTAAAATGAATGAAAACGATAGAAAAATATTGCAATTGTGGGCAAGCATACTAATTTTATGTGCGTCAAACAAAAAAATATCAACTTCTGACGTTTCTGCAGTTATATTTTACTCCGAAAAGTTACATTCCTGTACTTCAGACAGTTGCGCATGCGCAGTAGAGAAGTCAGCGATAAATAGTCCGAGGACATAAAACCGATTACATTTCATCTGACAACCGGGTCCATGACTTCCTTGTAGCTATCACACTGGAGTAAGTCAGCGATATGAACCGCAATCATGGATAATGGATGACAAGTGAGAGATACTACTTATAGTGTGATAAGGCCTTAAGTAATATTTGCTTTACGGTTAGGAGAGTATTGCAACATACTGGTTCTGGAGTATTTTTCTAATATATGTTTGTGAGTGGCCTGCATGTGTCCTGTTCGAAATCTAGAGAATTTGATTTGTTCCTTTCTTATGGTATTATTTCTCCAGAACTCCAGACTATAGTATCTTCCTTAATTTCTCTCAGTTTATAAATTATAAAATATAATTTGCATCAAAATAATTTGTTACTTTTCTTCAAGTGAATAATTATACATTTTCAATATTAATAACTCCTCCTGATTTTTTTCAATAACCAAGAAGTGAAAAACGTATTACAAGAATAATAATGTCATTGCGGAAAATTTGTGATGTTCTTATCCCCGAGATCCGTAGAATAGTATGATAAATCATTAAATGTTATTACTTATTTAAAAAATTCCTCTAAGAGAATAATAACATTCCGCCTCTAGAGGCAAAATGGTGAACTTCTCTTTCAAATTTGATACCATAGAAATTTTCTTTTACTCTCGGTCATGGAAAAAGAATATTTCGTATATTACTAGATACATTAAAAGAAAAAAATAGTATATTACAATACAAGTCAAGAAACTAGGAATTTCGCTCACGCGTGTCAGTTTTGAACACGAGGCAGTAGCCGATTGGTCAAAGGCACGTAAGTGAGCGAATTCGTTTCGTCACGAGTGTTGTATAGCATTTTGTTTAATCCTGCTATTGATATATTATAAAAAATATTAAAATTTGTGCTAATATATTTATACATGGAGTGTAAACTCTATACTAAAATCTTCGAATAGAAATCTAGGCCATGTTATCCCTAATACACGTTCCTTCGATAATCAACGTACCCTGAAGACATTATATTATTCCTTCGTTAGATTAAAGCTTGAATACTGCTCACAAGTTTGGAGTCTATTTTACAACAAATATACTGATGCAATTGAAGCTGTACAGAATTTTTTTGTCAAATATATGTATTACAAGAGACATAATACTTACCCCAAGATTGAGTTTAACTACAACAATTGTTTAATTGAATTTGGAATCCTTTCACTTGATGATCGTAGGAAAATTCATTCTTGTTTATATCTATATAAGATTATGAATAACATGATAGATGATGCCATGATTTTGTCCAATTTTAATTTGTATGTTCCTCAATTAAGAACAAAGTTTAAGCTAACGTACTCTACACCTAAGACAAATTATGAATTTCAATCACCTATCATACAAATGTGCAAAAATTTTAACAAACTTGTATCTATTATCGATGATCTGTATCTATTTTTCAATACCTTTATTAAATTTAAGAAAAACTTAGTTCAACATTTCTTGAAAACG
This sequence comes from Harpalus rubripes, assembly GCA_963082715.1. Lineage (NCBI taxonomy): Eukaryota > Metazoa > Arthropoda > Insecta > Coleoptera > Carabidae > Harpalus > Harpalus rubripes. The sequence continues at coordinate 19,000,185 of OY720454.1, read as the reverse complement.
TTAACATCTTGACATTTTTGTAAAGTTAGGTTAAATTCTTTATTCTCTGATTATTTACTATATTCAACATTTGTGCACTACTTTATACTTACAACTTTACACCGATGTATTGATAATTGTTTATTTCATGTTAATATGTACTATTTTTAATATTCCTCTGTAATTGGGATTTTTAATCCTGTTGAGGTAATAATATAAAAAAAAAAAAAAATTTAGGCGGCGGGGTACGTTGCTATTGTTTGTGTTTATAAACATATGCAATTGTCAACAAAATAAAATTTATCTGTCACATTTTGAAGATCTTATATAATAGTTATTTGTATGTCAAGGCCGCGAAATCACTCTTTAGCGTACTGAGAGAAAAATTGTCGCCGAGGCCGCTTGCGGCCGAGGCAAGACAATCTCGAGGGCGCTAAAGGATTTCGCGGACAAGGTTTACACAATATTTTTTGTGCAACCGTAAAAAATATGTAATTACAAATTTTATTAATTTTAAACAGTTTCATTATAAATAGAAAGTTAGCTTTCAAGGCGGCTATGGAATTAACATTTGATAAACAAAACCATGCAATTCTCAAGTGTCAAAGTGATTGTTTACATAATTTCGCGGCCGTTACCATAACAACGGTCACGAAATTTAATTTCGCGGCCTGTATTGCGGCTGCGAAATGCTTATTTCGCGTCCGGTTGCACAAAAAAATATTAAAAATATGGGCTCGTACCACGAGCACGGTTTTAACTAAAACGCTGTTTTAAGAAATGTCAAATTAAAATTTTAATATTTAATTTCGCTCTTATGTTTAAAGATCGATTTTTTAAAAAAATATTTTTTTGAACACAAACCATGTTCTGCTTTAAAATCATATTTTGATAAAGTTTATATTATTTGTTATTAATATTAAATAATGAAATGTGATATTTCTTAAAACAGCGTTTAATTAAAACCGTGCTCGTGGGACGAGCCATGGACGATAAAGATGATTGTCGGTGACCAATGAGGTATAAAAATAATTAAAAAGTGAAGCGGGCGCCAATACCAGAAGAAAATTCGCATAGCTAGAGGTAATAAAAGGTAGGTACTGTGAAAGGCAATGAAATAGATGAAATGTCACTTGCTGGCATGTTCAGTTTAAGTAAATGCTGCTTTCATTAACAGTACAGGTAATTTTCATGTAAATAAATAAATGTTTTGAATTCTATTATAGTTTATTCCTATTTTCGGTAATGACAAGTGAGTGGGCGAAAGTTCATTTTCGCTCAGTACTTTCACCCACCCGTTGCCATAGTAATAAGTTGAGTGAATAAAACAGAAGGTTTCAAGTGATGTATCCAATTAAGAAACAACAAGTTTCAATAGCAGGGTTGAACAAAATATGATGTTACATTTTGTCATCAATAGCTATATTATTCTTTATGTGAGGTGATATCTGGTAAGCACCCTCAATGATTCAGATGGTTAGATTTAGGTAGAATGTTAACAGGGTTGGAGTAGGTCAGTTGAGTTAGTTTAGTCATGTGGAAAAATAACGAGTGAACAGCTTATGAAGCGGTTGCATGTTAGTGAAGTTAAGGGTGTTGAGTCATATGTACGTTCTTTTTGTAAAATGAGAAAGTTTCCGAATGTGGGTGTGGTAAAAGAAATGTGTTTGGACAGAATGAGTGCTGCATGAATGCATTCATTTCGAGTTATTACTAACTATGGGTCCAATATTAAATTTTCACCAAAGTAATATTCAGTGTAATTTTTTCACTTTTGACAATTTTGGTTGCGCAAAACAAAAATGAAATTGAATTTGGTGCATGTGTTTGTTGATATTTGACAAATAATGTCATGACTTTGACAAGTGATATGATATAAATTTATCATTTCATATATCACAATGGTGAAAATTGAGAAATGGACCCTTTATGAGAAACAGTGTATTTGTATTTATTTCATTTTTATTTAGCAGAATATTGTCAAAATACTGCTATAACTACAACTCACGGGTAAAGTGGTAAAATGACCATTGATAACATTTTACATTATAAATTAATGATTGTCTATAATAACAAAAGTAATATTAGTCATTTCGGGGTGTGCAAATCTGCTCCTACACACAGATTTCGGTAACGACAATATATCTGTACCATAGAAAGCGTTTACCAGGCGTCACCTAACGGGCTCTCAAAGCTGTCATGGAGAGAGCACCACAGAGCAGTGGTCACTTTTATGCAGTTAATTTTAAATTTTCAGTCAGAATCAAATTCCAAGCCATCTGAATCAAAATATACATATATAGGTATTTGCGTCAGACTTCAAAAAAATATCCATTTCCCTTGTTCTTAAATTTATAACCGCCAAAATTGGCTTCAAAATTAAAATAATTAATATATGAATAATAAAAGAATATATGGAAAAAAGAACACCAGATAAAGTTTTGGGAATGATAATATTAAATTGGATTCAAATCTCGGTAGGTATGATATTCTCCAATGTCGCCTATCTTGTCTACTCTACTAGATATATTATAAATTATAATTTTATAATACTTTCTAATGGCAATTATAACTTTTAACCTATATACAACTAAAGGAAACTTTTTTAAAAATTCGAATTTAAGTTCAGATGGAAAGTAAATTAAAAATTAGGTTATTTACTTATCATCAAGAATTTTAACTGAATTATATTTAACTGTAAAAAGTACAGTTTTGTTTGATTAATTAACACCTTTTTAATTACACAAAATCCCACATTAGTCCCCATTATTTATATATTAGTAATTAATGTACGTTTGATAAAATATCTTGTTTTCATGGAAAGAGTAAGAGTTTATGGATGAAGTGCGGTGTATTTGAGAGCGCCGGGACGCGCAGCCGCCCGACGCCGATTGATCGTGCCGCTGCCATCCCCACAAACACCCCTGAATCCCATTCCCATTCATACTCATTGCTTTCCTACGCGAACCCTTACTACAATAATACACAACCCACAACTGTGACATTTCAATATCATAATAAATAAATATATATCACACCTTCTAGAACCTTTTTTGAGTTTTTCTCTTGTATTCATTTCTCACGCGTAATTTCATAATATCCTGCTAATATTACATCTTTAGTTGAGCGGAGAAAAAACTGTAATTGTAATAGTAATTGTATAGAAGCAGCAGCAGCGCACAGTTTGCATTTGTTGTACGAGTGAAAGTCGCAATTCCGATGACAGAAAGCCAGAACGGGTGACCCATAAAACACACTGCTTAGATACACTACAATCTACACGGATTCTTCACACTCAGAATACAGGAAAATTCTCTTCACAAGATTACAGCTTGTAGTAGACTCAAAGTTTAGGGAGATATGTATAAAATCATTTTTCGTACCTCCGTCCAATTTGACTAGTATTACAGACCTCAAAATCGTCCAGAAATGCGCTGTTGCTGACCTAGGCCAGCAAAAGGAGTTGGCATTACTGTTCTGGTGATATGTCAATTTAAGATAATTTTCAACACAAGAATTAGCAAAATATTTACAAATTTTAGGGCTAAATCTTTAATTATTGTAACTTAAATAACTAAATTTTGTCATAAAAATAATAATATGCTGTCATTGCTGTCATCTCTTAATTAAAAGTTCCAACTTTAGGACTAATTTGTTTCGTTTGTTTTGTAACTAAAACTAACACGTGATACAATTGTGTTCCCGCTATCTGTCATTGAAAATATGCGAAAGTATATAAAATATATATAACTAATGTTTGTATGCTATATTTTCAATTAATATAAAATAATTACGCATTTTAAGCTCAAATGTAAGTAATTATATTTAAACTTGCAATGCAAAACCAATAGAAATATATGTTCATTTTTTTAGGTTATGTAAAATAGAATAAAGTGTTGAGAAATATACGAAGAATTTATGGAGATGTCGGTACAAAAAAACTTGTGTATCACACGCCCAGAAACTGTTTTGCGAGATCGCTTTCAGCTCGGCCTGTCAAAATAAACTCGTTCTCGCAAATATTCAGTTTCTGAACTAGTGATACAAATAACTATTGTACAAAATTATGTAGAATCAGTACAAATAAATTAAAGGCAAGTTTTATTACATAACTAAAATTATATAAATAAAATTAAAATTTCTGAGATTCGATATTGATCGGGCATATTCTGGTTGATGATTAAAAAATCTGCATGACCTCCCGCCAATTCCATGTTTAAAATAGCAATGAGCTTTAAGTAAAATATCACTTCCGGTTGATCGATTGGTGGCTATGGCTATGACTACGTTTACACAGTCCGTACTATTCTGATACGCAGACCAAGTGTATACTAAAATTTATCTTAGAATGGTATTTTTACACCGGTATTTAAATAAACATACTAAATATTTTGGTACGTTACACGCGCTTACGCAGATATAACTGTCAGAGTCACCCTAACCTAAAATTACTTAATAAGGAAAAATAGTTGTGAATATATGTAATTTACAACGCCACACTATTAAAATTGTAAATATTACTAACCTTGCACAATTTCCCTAAATGTTAATACACAATTTAATTGAATTAAAAGTACGCTTGCTGTTTACACCGTACATGAGTAAGGTCTGGTACATCCCCCATTGAACATACCAAAAATGTGTACCAATTGCGTACCAAAGGTTTGGTACATACTAGGTTTGTTCCTACACGACTTTGGATGAGTTCATGTACGCATTCATGAACCCTTTTGTGCGCATGTCTTGTTCATGTACTCATTCAGGCATGTGTAAGAAACTTTGTATGGTTGGAACAGACAACGGACTTATCATCATAATTAATTACTGTTTCCTCTGCAGATAAATATAGCTGAATAAATTATCGAGAAACAAATATTAAATATTTATCATATTATATACTTAAATAATTAATATTTTTTTATTCGAGGTTGGCCAAATATCAAATCCATTTCTGGATCAGATAACAATGTTTCTGGATCAGATTAAAATTCCAAATCATTCATTATGTTCACTTATGAAAGCAGACAAACAATCATAGGTTAAGCTTCGATATTTTCCTCGCTGCGCGCACGTGCTGACAAATAGTACATAGCACAGACCAGTGGATGGATCTAACAGTCCACAGATGCGTTCATGTATAGATCCGAAGTCTGTAGGAACAAACATATCAACAGTCCGATAGATTGTACATCAATCGGTTGGAATGATATTTTTAAAATGCGCATGCGTCTGACATACATATGACAGTCCGGGTTGGCTGTAGGAACAAACCTACTGTTTACACCATTCGTCGCCATCTTGTTACGTCACTTGGTATGTGGACTAAGTGTTTAGTACGTGTGCTGTAAACGTACTCTAACTCATTCGAATGTGGCTCGTGCCACAAACTTCATCCTGATGTGTTTTTCCATCATTATTACATATTATTATTTTATATTGATTACTAATTATTTATGCAGCAAGAGTAAAAAAGTGGTTTTTATTTGATATAAAATAAATATGAGTAAAATATGCACTACATTTTCATTATAAATATTTCTCTATAATTATGTCCTCTCTACTCGTACATCCAAAATCATTTTATATGAGGTAGAGCGAATTGCAAGCATAGTTTGAATAAATAATCAACGAGTTTCGATTGATATTTATGAAGTACCTTATTGGTCTGTGCTCGCTAAATGAAAATCGTTACCACTTTAAAACGCCTTGTGTCTTTATACTGGAATTATTTATTTGTAAGAAAGCTGCAAGCAGCTTATTACTTGTATTGATTTTCAATTTCATGCACATTTTACAAGCTTGTAATTTGTAATGTAATAGAATCAAACTACACTCACGTACAAACAATATTCTATTGGAGTACGTTTATTTACTTAAAGTAGAAAAGAAAGACAATAACTTACGTCGCTTACACTATTCTAGTTTAATTATTCGTAATACAAATACAATTACTATATTTCCGAATTAATTCAAATTAACTAGTAATACCTACTTTTTCCGAATATACTCTAATTCGAATATTCCAATATATCGGACTGTTCCTTTTTAAAGGATAATCAATGTTAAGAGGGGTTATTTTTTAAAATCTAGTAAAACCGTTAATTGAATAGTATAGGGCGCGAGCAGGCACGTGACTCAAGCGACCTTGAAGTGCTTGGAATCAACTGATTTGTGTGCGCATGTCACTTTGACAAGAACAATGTCGCTTTGAAAAGATCAATGTTTTCACTTATTTTAATTTTTAACTGTTAAAAAGTTATCATTTTATAATTTTCATGCAGTAAAACACATAAAATTAAAAATTATATCTTCACACAGCACAATTAAAATAAGTCAAAACAATGTTCTTGTCAAAGTGATGTTGTTCTTGTCAAAGTGACATGCGCACTTGAAGGTCGGTCGAGTCACGTGTCTGCTCGCGCCCTATAACTACCGTGCATTTTATTTAACGTGAAACATGGGATTTGCCATATCCATAGTAACCAAATGACAGCAATGTATAAGAGTGTTCCATTTATAATAAAACATAGCAAATAAAATATGTATTTTGATTTAATCATTTTAGAAATGAAATAGATTGCAAGAAATATAAACATGTAATAGATGGTTACATACTATACAATTTATAATAATTTTTTTAAAATCCGCCCTTAACCTTCTGCGTTCGCTGTGATCTGGTACTATTAAATAAATAAAAGTTATCTTTTGGAGTAAGTTTACATTGTTATTTATTTTTACCTTCCGTCACCTTTAAGTACGGAAGGTATTGTCTTTGGTCAAAAAATTGGGTGGTGAGTTTTTAATGAATAAGCACGTTTTAGTAGTAATTTTGTATGCAATTGCACATACTCATATATGTAATAAAAAATCCTTCATTTTCAGAAACAAAATAGAACATTTTTAGAATCAAAACATAACAGCGTAACGACATAGAGTATATCGGAGTAGCATTAACGTTATAGCTATACTGTTCCTTACAATTTAAATGAGCCGGTTTCACATTTATTAAAAATTATTTTAAAAGAAAGTTTGTGCAATATTCTTCATAAATAAAAATAATATAAAAATAATATTAATTTATTGTTATTTTCGTAAATAATTACATAAAAGGATTTGCGCCAGAAATAGTCATTAAAAACAACCCCCCACTCCTGTGATATCGGAGCACTTACAGTACGTCATTCATAGCCAATAGAAAAATTGTATACGTTATTTATATAAATAAAAGTATGCGATAGTTTGTCACATGTTAAACTGTATGTGCTTTGAAGTCACATTCTGTTTCAAATCACGTGATTTTTTGAAAATATTACACAAATTTCAATAAATAATTCTAAAATATCTATTGGATATTTCCTGATATTTTCAAATTTGAGGTTCTTTAAAGAACAATATATTTCAATATTTACTTAGAAGTCGTAAAAAAATTATTGCCACAGCCCTTTGAATGTTGTAAGTTCAATTTTAAAGGAATTTTCGCATTTTGTCTAATATACAAAAATACGGAGCAGTGTAAAAGAAGCCATGTTTCATATTCAATCAGGTGACAGTGTGAAGACAAGCAAGCAAGAAACACAAAGCAGTAAAAAATGAAGCAGTAAAATGTTGCAATATAGTTTTAGAATAAGCCAGAGAAAATGATGTTCCAGCAGCAGACATCATGGTTTTACAAATACTGACTGAACAGGCATTTTTTATGAAACAAAAAATACGAACTTTTTCAAAACTAAATAATTTTTATCTGTTTTTAAGTTTTCTGTTCGAATGTTTAACATTTTTGTTTTTACATGACTGTTATTTATTTCTATATTTATTTTAGATCGTTTTCTCTTGAATAACAATATATATATATATATATATATATATATATATATATATATATATATATATATATATATATATATATATATATGTGTGTGTGTGTGTGTGTGTGTGTGTGTGTGTGTGTGTGTGTGTGTGTGTGTTAATTGTTGCATCGAAAAATTGACACATGAATAATTTTTACAACTTATGCTATAATACCGATGCTATATTTTTCGTGTTGCTTGACAGGTAAGTTAACAGACAGTTAACCAAAAATATCGGGTCTCAAGCATTTACCCTCAGGTACTTCATTTATTTATTAGTTCTAATTATTATTTTTTGATAATTCGGATGAACCCGATCTTAATTATTAGGGATTAACAACACACTACTGCTTTCTAATGTAGAATCGATGACAAAGTTGATGTGTAAATAATTGAAAATTTCTCAAATTTCAGGCTGGCTTTTCAACTTCCAATCTTTTGATAACTTTCTATCAGAGAAATGAAAAATGAAGCATGGAAATCGAACTTCATATCAAACTATAACTGTCATTTGAATCATATTTTTCCTATCACAACACGGATTTAAGATGAATCCATAGATCATAGTTTTCAAAACTTATAACTTTGCATTGATTGACAATGCAATATATTTTTCATTCAATTCTCAGTGTATTCAAGATTATTCCATTTCAAATTTGAACATCATTAATTTGATTTGATAAAGCTGCAAGCTGCGGCCTCAGTAAAACAACAAAGAGGTTTCTTGATGTTTCATCTTTCTGAACAAAGTTTCCTGTTACGGAATGTTTTTCATTTTATTTTTTATTGAAAAATTAAAAGATACTTTCAGTCCCATCTCATCCAAATATACCTTTAAGTTTTTGTAGCCAATGACAAAAAACGCCTCTTATCTTATTAAAGATAGCAAACACACGAGAATAATTAATTAATATGAACATATGTTTCTACAGTGCGTAAAGTTTGTTGTTCAGTTTACAATGTATTTAAATTAATAATAAAATAAATAAATAAATTTATCATCACGGTACACATTCCTCAGTGTGCCATTCTGCTTTATACGCCAATATCGGTAATCAGAGCTGGGCAATATTTGCAAGAAAAGTACTTTATTAGGCTTGCAAGTACTTGAAATACTTTCTATTTACAGTACTTTTTACTTGACAAAGTAAGCCTACTCACATGTACTTGGAAAAATACTTGAAGTTTAACAAAACGTACTTGAAGTATTTTTAAATAATTGAAATATTTTAAAAGTATTTTAAATGTACTTGAAGTATTTTAAATGTACTTGAAGTTCGATGAATAATTTAAAAGTTAACAATGTTATGAGAATTGTCTGTCTGTCAATGTTTCTTTTGCAGTGGTGTGGTGTTATTTCTGTAGTACATAATCATGTGAATTTCACTAATAAATATATATTCAGCGATAATATAAAAGTAAAGATATATTTGCAAATTTTTTGGCATAAATAAATTAATTCTATCTGCATACTGCATATACATATAATGTTTGTATTACGTAACTACAGTGCCGTATCGCCTGCCGAACGCATGAGGTAAAAATGATGTCATTCTAACATCTCGGTACAGCTTCTCGTATCGCTTGGCGATCATATGACGTCAATTTTTGGTCATGAAATCGCTAGGTGATACAGCAATCCCAGCGAGGAACTTTTGTTTTAAATAACCAAATAAATATCGTATATTGATTTTTTTTGTCTATAATCACCTTTTAAGGTCTATACCTATAATCAGAAAACTATCAATTATCTGAAAAAGTACTTGCACCCAAATTTACAAGTACTTTTTCAAGTACTTGCTACTTTCAAGTACTTGCTACTTTCAAGTATTTTAGAAACTAAAAAAGTACTTGTATTTCAAGTACATTTAGAATCATCAAGATACTTAGTACTTGTACTTCAAGTCCTACTTTCCGGTACTTTACCCAGCTCTGTCGATAATGATGATGAAATATTCGTACTGTGTGGGAGTTTACCAGGCATCACCACATGGGTACTCATTGTTGGCGTGGAGAGTGCACCACAAAGGCACTTTTGAGCCAATTAAAATTAGATATAATTTTTGGCGTTGGTCGGGATCGAAGCCGAGTCCACAGATTTGCAACCAGACACACAGCCATGAGAAAATAGGTATTTGTCGGTATTGTTTCAATCACCCTGTATATAATGATAATTATAATAATGTTTATCCTCTGATTACAATAAAACAGGCACTTTGATTGGAATCGGAGGTCATAAAAGTGGCCCTAAGCAATGAAAGAACGAATGTAATCTATTTGTTGACATCCTGTGCAGTTTTTAAACATTAACCATAACTGTATAATATGTACACAAAGTATTCTGTAGATTCCTATTCACTCTTCGTAATAAACAGATATTCTTCAATTTCACAGTAGGTATTCATTTAAAATTTGTAGGTCAGGTTATTTGACAAAATTTGATGTTCTATTTTAAGTGTTTAACAGTTAGACACCGCGTGATTCGAGCAGTGGAAAAATACGGCACGAACTATTTGAATCAGTTTCCCACGGAAATATACTCAATTCTAATTTAGCGTGGAACAAATAAAAAAGTAAATCAATATTAAGTACGCAAATTGAATTTCTAAATTTAATCAAATCATTAACCGTGGATATTCGCTCTGTAAGTCTTTCTTTCGCATTTCTAGAAAACTGGTCATTATTTTATCCGGGATAGTGCTACACAGCTCGAGCATGCGCAATTTTCTTTATTTTAAATTTATTTTGTTTTTAAGGATAGATACTTTGTAAGCATTACTGTCAGCTAAATGTATTATGACCATAACTCAAAATTTTTCATTTTTTGTTTTTAAACTTGTTGAACTAGGCCAGTGCCAGTATGATAACAGTATGACAGTGATAATCCATCACATCAAACATATAGATGTTACAAAATCAACAAAGAGAACATCTGGAAAATGAATAAAGATAAATTTTTGAAATGCTAACTGTTCAATAATAGTTATTGATGATATAAGGGAGTAAAGACATTTTATCCATCACGATCAAATTTAGCACAAGAGGTGTAAATCTAATATGAAAATTTCCGCGATTAGAAACAATTTTTATTCAAATTAAAGATTTGTGAAAAATATTTTTTGTGCAACCGGACGCGAAATAAGCATTTCGCAGCCGCAATACAGGCCGCGAAATTAAATTTCGCAACCGTTGTTATGGTAACGGTCGCGAAATTCATTTCGCGGACGTTGTCATGGTAGCGGCCGCGAAATTAGGTAAATAATCACTTTGACACTTGAAAATTGCATGGTTTTGTTTATCAAATGTTAATCCCATAGCCACCGTGAAAGCTAACTTTCTATATACAATGAAACTGTTTAAAATTAATAAAATTTGTAATTACATATATATATTTTGACGGTTGCACAAAAAATATTGTGAACACCTTTTCCGCGAAATCCTTTAGCGCCCTCGAGATTGTCTTGCCTCGGCCGCAAGCGGCCTCGGCGACAATTTTTCTCTCGGTACGCTAAAGAGTGTTTTTGCGGCCTTGATATACAAATAACTATTTCGTACCTCCGTTCATTTTGACTGTATTACAGAACTCAAAATCGTCCACAAATGCGCTGTTTCTGCCCTAGGCCGGCAAAAGAAGTATGTCAATTTAAGATTATTTTCAACATAATAATTAGCAAAATGTTTACAAATTTTAGGGCTAAATCTTTAATTGTTGTAACTTAAATAACTAAATTTTGCTATAAAAATAATAACATGCTGGCATTACTGACATCTCGTATAGATTAATTATAAGTTCCAACTTTAGGACTAGTTTGTTTTATAACTACAACTAACTTCACGTGATACAATTGAGTTTCCGCCATCTGTCATAAAAATATGCGAAAGTATATATATATGTAACTAATGTTTGTATGTTATATTTTCAATAGATATAAAATAATTACGCATTTTAAGCTCAAATGTAAATGATTATAATTAAACTTGCAATACAAAACCGATAAAAATATATGTTCATTTTTTAGGTTATGTGACATAGAATAAAGTGTAGAGAAATATACGAAGAATTTATGGAGAAGTCGGTACAAAAAAATCTTGTGTATCACACGCCTAGAAACTGTTTTGCGAGATCTCTCTTTCAGCTCGGCCTGACAAAATAAATTCGGTCTCGCAAATGTTCAGTTTCTGGCCTAGTGATACAAATAACTATTGTGGTACCTATTCACATAGGTATGACTTTAGTTGGGAGCTACGATATGTATTTACTTTAAGACACTAGCGAATAAAGAATTCTTTATCCATACGCCATTTTCAAAATAGTAATTTATGTATTTAGATTAAAAATTGTTGTCTTACTTTACTAATAGGTTAAAATAATACACTTTTAATCAAGTTGAATACAAAATTGAATTACATAAAATTGAAAGAAAAATTTGACATTTTTATTAATGACAAAGCCTTTAATATGTACAATGGTAATCTTAATCAATTAGAATTTAATCAACTAACATTATTATTCCGTAAAGAGGAAGATTCTTAGTGAAGATGATTAGGTAATAAGAGTAAATCAATAAAAAAATTAAACGTACTTGTAGTTTTTTAACTCCGGAATAAAATGAATTAAATGAAAAAGGGCTTTTTATAACATGAGTAGTAAACAGTTATTTATATAACAAGTGAGTAAAAAATAGTTATTTGTATATTAAGGCTGCGAAACCTCTCTTTAGCGGCTCGAGAGAAAAATTATTGTTAACTAGCTAGTTGGTCGTTCAGTTAAATGCTCAAAATACCGGATTTTTATACGACGGTGAAGTTGGCAGACGATTCGTAGCAGACGATTCAAAATTTCAGCCAGTGTGTGGCAGCGTTACGCTGTGTTAGACAATGGCCCACTGTATAGGCGTTAAAACATTATTTTGTGATAAATATCAAATTTATGCACTATACACGTACAGAATTATAAAATTCTGACAGTAGATGTTCAGATTAGTAACATACTATAAAAATAATAATAATAATTCAACGGGTATCCTTCAGGACAATAAGGACAAATTAAAAATAATATCATAGGACCACTTATAAATGAATTGTTGTTAATATTAAGCCCAAGTACTTCAAATTTCATGCATATTTTGTTTATAATGGTATTAATAATTTGCGATGACCAAATTCCAGGATAAATTGAATATCATTTAATGAGGTGACTTTGGTATAGATAATTGTTTATAACTTAGTTGCTAGCATAGGGAGGTAGTTCAAATTTACAGGGAACATTGCTTATAACAATATTAATAATTTGGGATGACCAAATTTCAGACATTCTTCAGGACAATAAGGATAAATTAAATATCATTTAATGAGGTGACTTTGGTATAAATAATTGTTTATAACTTTGTTGCTAGCATAGGGAGGTAGTTAAAATTTACAGGGAACATTGTTTATAACAATATTAATAATTTGGGGTGACCAAATTTCACAGACATCCTTCAGGAACATAAGGATAAATTAAATATCATTTAATGAGGTGACTTTGGTATAAATAATTGTTTATAACTTAGTTGCTAGCATAGGGAGGTAGTTAAAATTTACAGGGAACATTGTTTATAACAATATTAATAATATGGGATGACCAAATTTCACAGACATCCTTCAGGACAATAGTGATAAATTAAATATCATTTAATGAGGTGACTTTGGTATAAATAATTGTTTATAACTTAGTTGCTAGCATAGGGAGGTAGTTCAAATTTACAGGGAACATTGTTTATAACAATATTAATAATTTGGGGTGACCAAATTTCACAGACATCCTTCAGGACAATAAGGATAAATTAAATATCATTTAATGAGGTGACTTTGGTATAAATAATTGTTTATAACTTTGTTGCTAGCATAGGGAGGTAGTTCAAATTTACAGGGAACATTGTTTATAACAATATTAATAATTTGGGATGACCAAATTTCACAGACATCCTTCAGGACAATAAGGATAAATTAAATATCATTTAATGAGGTGACTTTGGTATAAATAATTGTTTATAACTTTGTTGCTAGCATAGGGAGGTAGTTCAAATTTACAGGGAACATTGTTTATAACAATATTAATAATTTGGGATGACCAAATTTCACAGACATCCTTCAGGACAATAGGGATAAATTAAATATCATTTAATGAGGTGACTTTGGTATAAATAATTGTTTATAAGTTAGTTGCTAGCCTAGGGAGGTAGTTCAAATTTACAGGGAACATTGTTTATAACAATATTAATAATTTGGGGTGACTAAATTTCACAGACATCCTTCAGGACAATAAGGATAAATTAAATATCATTTAATGAGGTGACTTTGGTATAAATAATTGTTTTTAACTTTGTTGCTAGCATAGGGAGGTAGTTCAAATTTACAGGGAACATTGTTTATAACAATATTAATAATTTGGGGTGACCAAATTTCACAGACATCCTTCAGGACAATAAGGATAAATTAAATATCATTTAATGAGGTGACTTTGGTATAAATAATTGTTTATAACTTTGTTGCTAGCATAGGGAGGTAGTTCAAATTTACAGGGAACATTGTTTATAACAATATTAATAATTTGGGGTGACCAAATTCCACAGACATTTTTCAGGACAATAAGAACAAATTAAAAATCATTTACTGAGGTGACTTCGGTGTAAATAATTGTTTATCACTTTGTTAATAGCATAAAGAAGTGGTTCAAATTTACAGGGAATATTGCTTATAACAATATTAATAATTTGCAATGATCATGTTCCACAGACATCCTTCACGACGATAAGGATAAATTAAAAATCATTTATTGAGGTGACTTCGGTATAAATAATTGTTTATAACTTTGTTAATAGCATAGAAAAGTAGTTGAAATTTACAGCGAATATTGTTTATAATAATACTAATAATTCGCAATGATCATATTGTACAGACATCCTTCAGGACGATAAGGATAAATGAAAAATCATTTAGTATGTGACAACGGAATAAGTAATTGTTTATAACTTTTTTAATAGCACAGAGATGTAGTTCAAATTTACGAGGAATATTGTTTATAACAATATTATTAATTTACAAGAATCATTTTCCACAGACATCCTTCATGACGATAAGGATAAATTAAAAATCATTTAGTATGTGACAACGGAATAAGTAATTGTTTATAACTTTGTTAATAGCATAGAGATGTAGTTCAAATTTACGAGGAATATTGTTTATAACAATATTAATAATTTGCAAGAATCATTTTCCACAGACATCCTTCAGGACGATAAGGATAAATTAATAATCATTTAGTATGTGACAACGGAATAAGTAATTGTTTGTAACTTTGTTAGTAGCATAGAGATGTAGTTCAAATTTACGGGGAATATTGTTTATAACAATATTAATAATTTGCAAGAATCATATCCTTATCGTCCTGAAGGATGTCTGTGGAATATAATCACTGCAAATTATTAAAATTGTTATAAGAAATATTCCCTGTAAATTTGAACCACTTTTTTATGCTATTAACAAAGTTATAAACAATTATTTATACCGAAGTCACCTCAGTAAATGATTTTTAATTTATCCTTATTGTCCTGACGGATGTCTGTGGAATATGATCATTACAAATTATTAATATTGTTATAAGCAATATTCCCTGTAAATTTGAACCACTTCACTATGCTATTAACAAAGTTATAAACAATTATTTATACCAATCTCACCTCATTAAATGATATTTAATTTATCCTTATTGTCCTGAAGGATGTCTGTGAAATTTGGTCGTCCCAAATTATTAATATTGTTGTAAACAATGTTCTCTGTAAATTTGAACTACCTCCTTATGCTAGCAACAAAGTTATAAACAATTATTTATACCAAAGTCACCTCATTAAATGATATTTAATTTATCCTTATTGTCCTGAAGGATGTCTGTGAAATTTGGTCGTCCCAAATTATTAATATTGTTATAAACAATGTTCTCTGTAAATTTGAACTACCTCCCTATGCTAGTAACAAAGTTATAAACAATTATTTATACCAAAGTCACCTCATTAAATGATATTTAATTTATCCTTATTGTCCTGAAGGATGTCTGTAAAGTTTGGTCGTCCCAAATTATTAATATTGTTATAAACAATGTTCCCTGTAAATTTGAACTACCTCCCTATGCTAGCAACAAAGTTATAAACAATTATTTATACCAAAGTCACCTCATTAAATGATATTTAATTTATCCTTATTGTCCTGAAGGATGTCTGTGAAATTTGGTCACCCCAAATTATTAATATTGTTATAAACAATGTTCCCTGTAAATTTGAACTACCTCCCTAGGCTAGCAACTAACTTATAAACAATTATTTATACCAAAGTCACCTCATTAAATGATATTTAATTTATCCCTATTGTCCTGACGGATGTCTGTGAAATTTGGTCATCCCAAATTATTAATATTGTTATAAACAATGTTCCCTGTAAATTTGAACTACCTCTCTATGCTAGCAACAAAGTTATAAACAATTATTTATACCAAAGTCACTTCATTAAATGATATTTAATTTATCCTTATTGTCCTGAAGGATGTCTGTGAAATTAGGTCATCCCAAATTATTAATATTGTTATAAACAATGTTCCCTGTAAATTTTAACTACCTCCCTATGCTAGCAACAAAGTTATAAACAATTATTTATACCAAAGTCACCTCATTAAATGATATTTAATTTATCCTTATTGTCCTGAAGGATGTCTGTGAAATTTGGTCACCCCAAATTATTAATATTGTTATAAACAATGTTCCCTGTAAATTTGAACTACCTCCCTATGCTAGCAACAAAGTTATAAACAATTATTTATACCAAAGTCACCTCATTAAATGATATTTAATTTATCCTTATTGTCCTGAAGGATGTCTGTGAAATTTGGTCATCCCAAATTATTAATATTGTTATAAACAATGTTCCCTGTAAATTTGAACTACCTCCCTATGCTAGCAACAAAGTTATAAACACTTATTTATACCAAAGTCACCTCATTAAATGATATTTAATTTATCCTTATTGTCCTGAAGGATGTCTGTGAAATTTGGTCATCCCAAATTATTAATATTGTTATACACAATGTTCCCTGTAAATTTTAACTACGTCCCTATGCTAGCAACAAAGTTATAAACAATTACTTATACCAAAGTCACCTCATTAAATGATATTTAATTTATCCTTATTGTCCTGAAGGATGTCTGTGAAATTTGGTCATCCCATATTATTAATATTGTTATAAACAATGTTCCCTGTAAATTTGAACTACCTCCCTATGCTAGCAACAAAGTTATAAACAATTATTTATACCAAAGTCACCTCATTAAATGATATTTAATTTATCCTTATGTTCCTGAAGGATGTCTGTGAAATTTGGTAACCCCAAATTATTAATATTGTTATAAACAATGTTCCCTGTAAATTTTAACTACCTCCCTATGCTAGCAACAAAGTTATAAACACTTATTTATACCAAAGTCACCTCATTAAATGATATTTAATTTATCCTTATTGTCCTGAAGAATGTCTGTGAAATTTGGTCATCCCAAATTATTAATATTGTTATAAGCAATGTTCCCTGTAAATTTGAACTACCTCCCTATGCTAGCAACAAATTTATAAACAATTATTTATACCAAAGTCACCTCATTAAATGATATTTAATTTATCAATATTGTCCTGAAGGATGTCTGTGAAATTTGGTCATCCCAAATTATTAATAGTGTTATAAACAATGTTCCCTGTAAATTTTAACTACCTCCCTATGCTAGCAACAAAGTTATAAACACTTATTTATACCAAAGTCACCTCATTAAATGATATTTAATTTATCCTTATTGTCCTGAAGGATGTCTGTGAAATTTGGTCATCCCAAATTATTAATATTGTTATAAACAATGTTCCCTGTAAATTTTAACTACCTCCCTATGCTAGCAACAAATTTATAAACAATTATTTATACCAAAGTCACCTCATTAAATGATATTTAATTTATCACTATTGTCCTGAAGGATGTCTGTGAAATTTGGTCATCCCAAATTATTAATATTGTTATAAACAATGTTCCCTGTAAATTTGAACTACCTCCCTATGCTAGCAACAAAGTTATAAACAATTATTTATACCAAAGTCACCTCATTAAATGATATTCAATTTATCCTGGAATTTGGTCATCGCAAATTATTAATACCATTATAAACAAAATATGCATGAAATTTGAAGTACTTGGGCTTAATATTAACAACAATTCATTTATAAGTGGTCCTATGATATTATTTTTAATTTGTCCTTATTGTCCTGAAGGATACCCGTTGAATTATTATTATTATTTTTATAGTATGTTACTAATCTGAACATCTACTGTCAGAATTTTATAATTCTGTACGTGTATAGCGCATAAATTTGATATTTATCACAAAATAATGTTTTAACGCCTATACAGTGGGCCATGGTCTAACACAGCGTAACGCTGCCACACACTGGCTGAAATTTTGAATCGTCTGCTACGAATCGTCTGCCAACTTCACCGTCGTGATTTTTATATCCTTTGAGATAAAATACGTTAAATAAAGACATTTGAGAAAAATTCTCATGTGCGAATTCTAGTACGCCAATGTAAGGCTCAAGTGCTTCAGGGGTTAAAAAAACTCAAACTCGAGACAAATATAAGCTATTTCGGAAAACCAGAACATTGACCTTAAACTCGAATTTTGACCCAGTATATTGACTGTTATCATAGTTTTATTCAAGTTTAACAAAATGTATGATCTAATGCAAAATTCCAGACATTTACATCTATTATCCCATGTCTAGATCAAAAAGTGCAGTGCACTATTCATTACCATGTGTTAGTTATTAAAGACTTGTAAGTATTGTATCGATTGCAGTAATGAAGCGTTGTCTGGGTGGTGTGTAATTTGTAACGGTGGAGATTTCGCGTGCAAATGAAATCAGATTTGGAAAAGTAATGGCCGTTAGTATAACAGGTAGAAAGCTGTTGATAAATGCACTCGGTCGTTGCGTGTACACTACAGCGTCTGCACTCTGCAGATGCTATAACTTACAAACGTGGAAAGAACAAACAACATGGACTGAGCATGAGCAACAGCTTACACACAATGTCATTGTTAACAAGGAGAGAGAACTATTTCTATACCATGAAGATTAACTAAAACAGATTCAATGGCAGTACTATACCCTGTATTTAATCAAGGAGGAGTATTAAAACATTTGTTAAAGAAGGCAACCTATACTAATAAGTTAGAACGAGTGCTCGAATAACCTCCTGTAACGAGTGTTTTGTATGAATTTCCTTGTTTCGGTTTTCATTTACATTATTTCTTTATGAAAATAGATTATAAATTCCACTAAGGGAAATTTTAGGTAAAATAGTTAGGTTGATGACAGTTATTTTTTTTTTTTAATTATCGTATGTCTGCATATAGTTTTTGTATTTAATGCAATAATACAAATCCCAAATAACAAAATATCACCACAAATCTTTATAAAGGCCCGGTTTTACCAAGTATAAATTAACATGCTGTTATGAAACATGAAGTTAAAAGTAACATGAAGTTAATGTCCGGTTACCATCGTACACGTTTTTCCACACAGACGGAAACTCCATGTTAGTTAACCCAAAGTTATTTGTTATTTTTATAAGGTTGGTACAATTTGCTCATTGAAATCGGTATTTTATACAGTTGACAACACTGAATTTTAACAGTTTCATAATATTTCATTTTGTTTGGGTGTTTACGTTGTGTAAATGTGTAAATTATAGCACCTACACAATTTAGAAAACGAGCAATATTGTAAAATTCGCGTTTCCTTTCTACAATTTCTTCAGGAGTGATAGACATCTGTATACAATAAAGTCTTAGAGCTGCTAAGACTCTACTTATTTCAGCAATAGTTGTGATTACTGTTGATTTAGAAACTTCACAAAAATTTGCGGCAACTGATATCAAGGAACCTGAAGTATAATATCTTCAATTCAGCAATAATTGTTCTGCAGGAGGACAATGCATGATTTCTGGAATTATATAAAATTTATATAATAAAAACTCGTATTGATCTAAACTATTAACTATGATATTTATTTATCCATTTCATGTCAAATGGCATCTTCAACTTGATCTATAATATTTTTGACAGCGCAGACAGCCTGAATCCTTTAAAAAACTCCTTCCGACTATATTTTTGGAAATTATGTGGCCTATGTCAAAATATCCTTTGCTGTCCTTATTGGTACCTCTTCATCATCGCTATATGCATTTATATCACACGAATTCAAAATCTGATAATTATTAAACATTAAACAATGTCACTATCAGGCACAAAATTAAAGGTTAATTCATGTTACCAAGTTAATATGTTCTTTTTCTAGATGTTAAGATAACATGTACTTTAGCTTCAGGTTATGGATAATATAGAATGGAAAAACAACTCTTTTTACTAACATGAACTTAACCGCATGTTATTTCTTAACATGAAGTTGGTAAAACCGGGCCTAAGAGTAAAGCTCATTCGAGCATTAATGAGGTATCAATGTAGTAAAATTTAACGTAAAATATGTTATAACATTAAAGATTATGCTAAAAAATAACTGAATTATATAAACAAAACAGTTTATTTTTTCTAATATTTTTTAAAAATTAATTTAGACGCTAAAAATGTATCTCGTGGTTTATGACGTTCGACCGTTCGATTGACTGATAACATTTCTAAAAAAAATTGTACATATAACTGTATTCTTAACAGAGAGCAGTTCTTCTGCCATTGACATGATATCAACTGTCTCGTTCGTGTCAGTTTTATTACATTTTGTGTGTTTACAAGTTTTCTATTTCAATACATTTCTTAAATAAAAGTTTCAGAAAATAAAATAAAATATTAGAATACCCCAGTCTACATACATAAGTCGTAAAAATTACAAATGGTTCAGTTTTTCGAAACAACATTTTTCTTATAATTGATAGATAAGTAAAGACAGTTTAACCAGAGATGAAAATACCGGACCTTAATGTAAGAAAAAGTCAATAACATCTTCTATAACGAGTGAGAAATGAAGAATATTTTTCTACAATATAAAAGTACGATGAGATTTTGTTTTTAATATTTGGTTAGTTAATATCAAAAATTGTTACGAGACAGGGTTGTTGTAATTGAAAACCCATCCAGTTTTTTTTTAAATCTAACTTAGGGGCTGTCCTTAAATTACGTAACGCTTCAAGGGGGGGGGGTCAAAAGTAGCGTTACGAGGGGGTGGGGGAGGGTTAATGTGTGCGTTACGTAACGATAAAATATAAAAAATATTGCTAAACTTGCTTTAATAGTTTTGAAACATTCAAATTTCGCGGTGCTAATTCGTATATGCAGGCAGTCGTTTGTTTTCAAAAACAGTCAACATAATATGTCGGGCACAGTTCAAATTCGGGCCAGTGGTCTTTCATTCGTGCAATGCAATTCATATTAAAACATGAATTCAAATAGTATTGATAAGGAAAAACTTTTCAATAGTTTGTTAAAAGCATATGGAAATGCATATGCTTTTAATTTCTGTGCTGTTATTTTTTCATCTTTATGTACATTAATTTAATTAGTTTCTGTTTCAAATTTTAACTGAATATTAAGGAGGCCATATACTTTTATATGCAGTAAAAAAATTGCGGCGACAAGCCGTAGGGCAAGAGTAGTACATTATTTTTTATCTTTATGTACATTAATTTAAATAGTTTCTGTTCTAATTCTGTTATTTTTCATCTTTATGTGCATTAATTTAAATAGTTTCTGTTTCAAATTTAAACTGAATATTAAAGAGGCCATATACTTTTATATCCAGTAAATAAATTGGGGTGACAAGCCGTAGGGCAAGAGTAATACATTATTTTTCATCTTTATGTACATTAATTTAAATAGTTTCTGTTCTGTTCTGTTATTTTTCATCTTTATGTACATTAATTTAAATAGTTTCTGTTTCAAATTTTAACTGAATATTAAGCAGGCCATATACTTTTATATCCAGTAAAAAAATTGGGGGGGGGGGGGGTCAAGTACTGCGTTACGTAATACATATGGGGGGGGTTCATGTTTGCGTTATGGGTGCGTTACAAGGGGGGGAGGGGGTATCAAAAATTTCCTAATTTTGCGTTACGTAATTTAAGGACAGCCCCTTAAAAAACCCAAAAAAAAAACACTTCTATAAAATTATATTTTATTAGATTAGGCATATGATGCAGTAACATACTTATGTCATACCTACCATTTTTTTTTCTATTTTTACCTTCCGTCACCTTTAGGTAAGGAAGGTATTGTCTTTGGTTTTTAATCAATAAGCACGTTTTAGGGTCCCTAGATGTCTGTACATATATATATATATATATATATATATATATATATATATATATATATATATATATATATATATATATATATGTGTGTGTGTGCGCACGTGTGCGTGAGTGCGCGCGCGTGTACCTGTGTGTGTAACAAAAATTTACTACAATTTTAAAAATTATAATTCTTTCATATTCTTCTTCGTTACATCCATATGAAGTGCTGATTAGATTTTAGTTACAATTGGTACTCTCATTTGAAGATTTTAACAGTTTTTCTTGAAAAAAACTATATTAAATATAATTTTGTCACATTTCATGTTATTATAAATATTAAAGAATATTTTATTCTCTATACGATTTGACTGCATTTTATACTTAATATTGAACGCATATAGAATTAAAATATTATAAAGAAATTAAATTTCATAAAGTAGCCATAGCTATGGAAACAGCTACTATATTAAGAAAATTCTGATTGAAAGATGTCAGTGTCAAGTGGAATTGACATAGTGAGTTTGTTTTATAAGTTTACTGGAAATATAGGATCTTTTGTTTCAAATTTTCTGTATGGAATTTATATAAAATACATACAACAGCCGGAAGGTAATGTACAAGAAATAGAATCTTTTGCAAGGAACTATCAGTATGAAATTTGTACAAAATTTTAACAAGTTTCTGAGCCCTGTTGACACTTAATCAGATTCGTAACATTAACCAAAATTAAGAGAAAATTCCTTAGATCGATGCAGAGCATACTGGGCAAGATTGAATATTAATTAAAAATCTGCAAAATTCTTCTCACTTTTTTGACACTTTTTTAAAAAAACAATTTTAAAAAAGATACTTTAATTTAATAGCTATGTTCACAAATGTAAATTTGATTTACTTTTTAATTTAAATTACTTCCTCAATTACCATATTTATTTTGATTATAATATAAACATTATCAAGATTATTGTTTTTAAAAAGTAATTTTTCATTCCGCTCATCTCAGACTTTGTTAAATTTTCAATTTATTGTCACTAAAGTATCCCGAGTTCGTTTTAGACTCGGTTTTAGATAACTTCCGTCTGGTTATGTTCATAACGTTACACTTAATCTGAAACTAAAGTTTGGAATTGACAATGTTTAGCTTTCTGTTTATTATCAATAGTTCCAAACCTGGCAGAGTAAACGGTTACAGATGATAACATTGTGCAATGTCATTGTAACTAAAACAGAAAGTTAAAATATAATTCAATTATATAATGTTTTTCATGTGAAATCCGATGTGAATTTTCTTGTACTAACCTTAAACTGCCCAGGGTCAGTTTAACACTCAAACAAAAAATATAGATTCAGGATTAAAAGTCAAAATGGAAAATTATTTATGCTTGAAGTTGAGGTACAAAAGAATGAGCACTAACGAATCACTAAGATAGATCGTGCGAT
The DNA here is from genome assembly GCA_963082715.1 of Harpalus rubripes. NCBI lineage: Eukaryota > Metazoa > Arthropoda > Insecta > Coleoptera > Carabidae > Harpalus > Harpalus rubripes. The sequence continues at coordinate 18,976,556 of OY720454.1, read as the reverse complement.
AGAAATTTCAAACTTATTCCTCTTAGTTTAAAACCAGGCACTTGAAGTAGAAAATAGAAAGCAAACATGTAGATATGAAATATTATTTCATTACACACAATTCTAAAAGTAAGTCTTTCTACCGACTGCGATTGTGATTGCATCAATTTTTACATTTCCGGATCTTCGAATAGATAACCAAGTTTTGTAGTACCAAGAAATACGATAGAACAAGTTTTATTTTGATGTCTATGTCTGTCTTCTATGTCGGTTTGTGAACACATACATATCTCAATATCTACTTGATGGAAAAACAAAATATAATACTTGAACCGAATCTGGTAAACAAACGTTTAATTCTTTATTAAATTTCTAAATCATTTCAAATAATAAAATAGTTATTTGTATATCAAGGCCGCGAAATCACCCTTTAGCGTACCGAGAGAAAAATTGTCGCCGAGGCCGCTTGCGGTCGAGGCAAGACAATCTCGAGGCCGCTAAAGGATTTCGCGGACAAGGTGTACACAATATTTTTGTGCAACCGTAAAAAATATGTAATTACAAATTTTATGAATTTTAAAGTTTCATTGTAAATAGAAAGTTAGCTTTCAAGGTGGCTATGGGATTGACATTTGATAAACAAAACCATGCAATTCTCAAGTGTCAAAGTGATTGTTTACATAATTTGATGAATTTCGCGGCCGTTGCCATAACAACAGTTGCGAAATTTAATTTCGCAGCCTGTATTGCGGCTGCGAAATGTTAATTTCGCATCCGGTTGCACAAAAAAAAAAATTACAAATTTCGGTAATAACAATATTTTTACACCGAACTACCTCCTTTTCGAATTAAAATACATAATTGAGACAATAATCATCAAAATATTGTAAGAGGGTCAATTTTTAAATGTTCAATTGATTTAAAAATTGTAATGCTTACATAGAAGCAAATGAAAAAGATTTATATTCAGCTTTGGGCTATGGATGTTGGTGTTGTTATTAAATATGAACAACTAATGTAAATATCTCAAGAAATTAAAGAGGAATTGTACTATACTACGAAAATTTCTCAAATATGTGTAGAACACAATATAAATATCTGTACGAATATTAATGAAATATTAAAACGATAATATCAAAAAATTAATGAATTAGGGTCATCTATATGTTAAATACTGAAAACTGGCATAGCAGTTAACGTATGAAATGTATAGAGTTTTGGGTGTAGTGCAAATCAACTCGTCTAAGAATCGCACGGGAGCATTTTTTTTATTTACCGCCAAAAGTGTTGGGAGTATAAGTTATAAGGCCGGTTACACACTAGGCGGTTTTTACCGCGGCGGTAAATTGACCGTCGCCGTCGTTCCTTCAGTGGTACGAAGAATCAAATGGGAGTTTGCACACTGGGCGGAAGAAAAGCCGCGCGGTAGATTTGCCGTTGGCGGTAGCTATGCTGCCGCCTACTACCACTGGCGCTGACGGTAGTTTTGCCGTCGCCGCCTAGACAGTGGCACATGTGAGCAAATGGGCGCTTACACATTCAGCGAATTTCTCGCCGCTTGCATGTGTTGGTAGTACACATTTTTATTTTGAAAAGGGTACAAAATCGAAAAATGAGTGACGTAGATAACGATCTTCTTCATCAAATGACAAAATAGACATACGAAAATAATTTAAAAACTTGGTGTCGTCAATAATGTATTAAAAGCTCCAAATTCTCTTCTCTTTTGGTTGATTTGATCCAAATAAGGCGATTTTTTCTTTTCCTATTTCTCCGTCGACGGTATAACCATAAAGCGAGAATTTCTTGGCGGTTCATTTTAAATTTACCCAATTAAATAACATCAATTGGCAAAGTCACCAACTTGAGTGGCTGCACTTTTACCGTAAATAAGCGACGGCGCTTTTACCGCTTAGTGTGTAAACACATCAAATTCTGTAGGCGGCGACGACCAATTTACCGCCGCGGTAAAAACCGCCCAGTGTATAAGTAGCCTAACACTTTTGTTATTTCCAGACCGCATAATGCAATAAAAAGATAATATTTCCTAAACTATAAATGCAAATTACATACTACAAACGACATGTTTTATCTATGAGTTTATTGGATACTTGAGCTGAATAAACAATTTATTTTAATAAGGATTAAGTAATTACTTTAAAAAATTTAACATTGATTTCCAACTGCAAACTGTAACATAAAACGCTTATGATAGGCTCTGTTTTAATAATAAGTTATGATGTGTGGACTTATGAAGAATTTTTTATACTCAATCATTTTCCATATACATTAGAGAAGAAGAACTTAATCGGCTGTTTTTTCGACAACTTATTTAAAAAAAAATCCTTGCTCAATTTCCTTTTATCATACAATAAAGTTTCATACAACTAAATCTTTTTCGAAGGATGGTCTTTAGAATAAAGAAAGCCCGATCCCTTCAGTAGTTTTCGAGATTATCACCAACAAGCAACAAACTGACAGAGAATCGTGTACCGGAGACATTTTTTACTACCCACCTATTTAATTTAGAGATTTTTATAATTCAAATTATCTAGATCGCTAATTTTGTTACCCTTCAGTTTAAATGTGAAATACTGTTCACTGATATTTAAATTTGAACCCAGCCTACGCTAAAATAAAGATCTGAAACGAACCTACGAGTATATATGTAGCAAATTTAATACCACCCACAACAGTATATTACAGAACTTTTATTAAATTCTTTTATCGCTGCTGTTCTATTTTTAGACAAATAATAGTAAATAATTTTTATCGCGAAACGTAAATAGTTAAAATTATAAAGTAATAAAAATATTATGAATACCACTTACAATAATTATGCTTATAATAAACGCATGGAGAAAGTAATTAAAAATTGTTTATCCAACATAAATCAAATTAAAAATAGGACAATGAGAAAGCGTAACATTCCATTGAAAATTTATATAACTGCAGATTAACCATAACTCAAAACCATCTCTCTTCATAATTGACTTTAAATATGACAATGTCTCTCAATGAAGATTGAATTCAAAGGTGATTTTTTGCACGATTGAGTCCTTCAATTGGCTGCATATCTATGACGTCATGCACATTCTTTCTAGGTCACTACATTCATTTTTAATAATTCACGAATTATTCACTGCTATAAACATGATTTACTTTCACCAGCGAAAAAATTGTGAGGAGACAACTTTATATTTTTTTATTAGTTATGTTTATAATATGAGTGGGTATTAAACTTATTATTACTAATAGGATTTGCACAGTATAAAAGGTTATTTGTTTAACTAGGCACTAAAATACTATATATACAGCAGGGGCTGCCGTTTCATTGCCGAAGCTGTAATTCTAACGCCGATGTTAGCTAAAACCAAAGCAACGACGTGGCACATACTTCAGAGTTGTTAACAAAATCAGTATTGCCAATAAACTGATTAAGCCAAAAATGTACTGACACCCTTATTCAATAAATTTGGCGTCATTATTTTAAATTGTTTATTCTACAAACAATTTAAGAAGCAAATCATATTAAACAATTTTAAATAATGCAGTCAAATTTATACAGGGCGTCTCACAACTCGCGCCACAGAGCGAATGAGGAAACACGAGACTGCACTCGGATGTGTAATTTCGAAGAAAAAAAAAATCTAGATATTCGAGAAAAGACGTCTTAAAATTGACCAATCAGAGACCTACACCTTTAACGTGTGTTTGCTGTAATTTTACATTACTATAGGGTTGTATACAAATCAAATCTACTTTAAAATGTGTGGGCGACTGTAGTTTTCGAAAAATGTCAGTGTCAAATTAAATTTGACAAGCTGAATAAAAAATGGCAAATTCTTACCATGTATTCAGCCGCTGATTACTTAGAAATGATTATAATTTTCGGAGAATGTGGACCTAACGCCAGAGAGGCAGCACGAGTCTATTCGGAACGTTTTCCGGATAGAAATCTTGCGAATCATAGTGATATTGAGAGCCATCGTAAGAACACATGAGACTGGTCAAGTTATGCCAGATCCAATGTCAATAATACTTTCATTTAACACATTTTACACAGCTGCTACAACACGTTGCATTGTACGATATAAATGATGCTCTCGGATGACACCTTCGCTAACCTAAATTTGTTGACAGTGAAAAGTCAACTCAAAAGTATCAAAATTAAAGTAAGTCAAACAAATTTTGTAACTCACTAGTAGTATTTTTAAAACCTAGCAACCAGTTTTATTTTGTAATAATATCATCACACCTCAAGATATCCTTCCGGGATTGGTGGATTAAAAAGTCTTGTAACTCCGTTATGCAAGCAGCCGCAAATTATTTTCTTCTATTTGTTGGCAACCTATTGTCGTCGGCAAGTGTCAGTTTCGTCTGGGCCGCGAGTTCAGATACAACCTGTATAATATAGCTGTCTGTACATTTTCGGCAAAATCAGTTTATTGGTAACACTGATTTTTTTAACAACCCTCAAGTATACTAAAAATGAATAAGCAGGAGATGCATGTCATCAATAAATATTACTAAATAATGACGTCACTTATTACTACTATTACATGGGGTACTAATTTATTCTAGAAAATGCAATGCGTGTTGCATAACTTACTGTATACAATATATGCAGATGAATTATCGTGTAATACTTATTAAAACAAACCAATAATACCAGGGCCTGATTTAGGTCGTCTTAGCTCTAATCAAATCAATGCACCTCAAAAACTATAATAAAATCAGAAAATTGCACGTCCCCAAAATCTGTGCGTCCTAGGCTGCAGCCTAGTCAGCCTATCCGGCAATGGAGGGTTATACAGAGGTATATTTTCGAGCTGCCATCTATTGGTATTTTCCTTGTACTAACTACACTTGTGATTCGTTTCACTTCGTTGCTAGATTACAAACAAATCGCTGTCATGGTGACAGTTGCAAGATGGTGCGAAGTATGTGCAAAAATTTCATTGTTTCCATCATTTCAATTTTGCGAATGAGTTGTATTGTATACTGATAGGGTGAATATATATGAGAAAGTGTCTTTAATAATGCACAATAAAATTATCTGGTCACAAAAATCCTCATACTGTAAGAAGGTTTGGGCGGGAATAAATTAACGAGTCATTGGTCCTCATATAATCCCACCTCGTTTAAATGGACAAAAGTATGTACTTACATTTTAAGAATAACGTATTTAAACTATTATGATTTGCCGTGTTGACATGTTGACACACGAAAATTCATTTCATAACCTCCATAACTAGTATGCTCCTCCCACGCTCTTACTCTATTCACCCAAGTTCAGAAGCCTGTGTTAATACACAATTTAATAATTTTGTTATCAAAATTTTAAATATCTTTATTTTAAAAATTGTATTATTACGAATTTATTAATAATAAATATGTTTTCCGTTGATCGTTTATTAATTACTGTGTCTGCATGTATGCAACCACCTCCCGACAAATTTTGTGCTGTGTACATCGAACTTTGATTCAGACAGCAGAGATCTTGCCATTGGCGGGTAACGAAATTTTAAACAAATCTTTAAAGAATTTTAACTCAAAAAACTAGATTTAGAAAAAAAAAATTAAGAAAAATTGTTGCTCTCGACGAGTTACATTACTGGTTAAATTTAATGCATTTATTTCATTTACACCTTGTATAGTACTTAATCAATATCTGTTTTTAAATTCATATTATTCTTATCATTTTTAATCTGCAACATTTCAAGTGTTAAACGTTTCTGTAAACTTTCCGTTATTATTGTCGTTATTCCTACAATTTCTTTTATGTTCCTCTAGTCTGGTTTTTAAATAATGTTTGGTCTGACCTGCATATTGGGCCGTGCAATCGCCACATGCAATTTTATATATTACATTGGACTTGTACATTTTGTCTATATTGGCTTTTAGTTTTGAAAATAGATTAGAAATGTCCGAGAAATCGATGCAAATGTCGCCCAAAACCTAATGCTAGGTGTTTGCAGAAAGTTGCGACTTGTTGGAAGAACATAACTTTCTTTATTTAATTTAGGTTCATAATTTTGTTTCTTATGAAACAGTTAATTATTAAATATTACAAAACTTTAAGTAAATGTATTTTTATTTACTACTCTCTTCATGATACCATTAAGAAATGGGTAATTATAGTACGAATTTTCAAGTCCATCTGATAAATAAAATATAAAATACATGAAAAGAACATAATTAAAGTACCATTTCCAGTCAAACGATATATATCAAAATTTCATTAAATCGAGAAACGAAATATTACTGAATTAAGTTCAAATGTATTATTTTTCGATAAATTAGAATGAAAGAAATGGAGATTACGTGCCTACAGACAGACATAAGGCAAGCAGACAGATAGATAAACAAAAAGACACAAAGATACCTACGTAAAACTTATTTTATCGTATTCTAAATACTTCAAAACGTTCTTATCTGCAAACCCCAGAAAATGTCAAATTTAGTACGATGAAAATCACCCTTATACGATGACAGTTGCCAAAAATATGATAGTTCATGATAAATAATAGTTAATTTTATTTTAATAAGTTAGTATTGTATTAAACATTTCACATTTATAATTTTGACAGTTTTAATTATAATGTTATATTTTCCTGTAATTTGACATGTTATTTATTTAATTATTTCAAAACAAATCTTTCAAAGTAATGCCAAACCACAGCTATTGTTCAACATTAAACACAATGTAAAATATTAAAAAAAACACCTTTGTATCAATAATCAAATAATTATTATAATTAACTCAAAAAGATTTGATAATTACATTCCAATTTTAATTACCAATACTCATTAACCTATAGTTTTATAATAGTGATGAAAATTCAATGAACTAATCAAACGTTATCAAAAAGGCGCAAACAGACGGCGATGAAACAACTGGCTATCGTGGGTTGATAATCGTTATCAGCGACACCACAGCGGCAAGCTGCTGAAACACTCGCACGCCCGAAGTCTCATACGGCATAAATCACAGTGCTTATTAATATGGAAATCGAGAATTGATATGAAACAATTTGGTTAGAAATTGGAAATTATTTATTATGAAACGAAATTTGATCAAGTCTCCACATCTAGTATCAATAAATATAAATATGAACTTATTTATCTCACAATACAAGTTCAAATTTAGTCTTCTGTATTTTCTATGCTACTTTAAAATTTCAAAATAGTCTCCCACATTTTACAAACTGTATAACTAAATTTAGGTCATAGCTCGTAGCAAATAAAAACCATTTATTTATTAACGACAAATAAAAAAAAATACAAAAGATATTATAAGCTTACTATATTTATACAGTTATTTATTATTGTCGAGATTATTGGAACATTCAGAATAGTGAATGATTCAAAAATTATTTATTTATCGGTTGTCCAAAAAGATGGTACCACTCAGATGGTACTACTTTTGGGTTGACCCACACGGTCACTAGATTTGACTCCATGTAATTTCTGGCTATGGGGAATGGTGAAAGAATGACCTTAAAGAACGCGTAGCAACAGTTGTCCGCTCTATACCTACGGAAATGTGTGAACAAGCTATGGCCTGTATGATAAAAAGACTCTGCACATGCATAGAGAAACAAAGGAGTACAGGTCGAAGGAGTGTACTAACTTCATTTGGACTTGTGTACAGGCTGTCTCATTTTCGATGTTTTTTTAAGGTATCTCGGGTAATATTAATGATAGAGTAAAACCATTTGCACATTCCAGGGTCAACTTTTCCAGAAATGTTTAATAGTCACCACAGGAATTTTCGATCTTCTTTTGTTTCTGAGCTACAGGCAAAAACTCGTTTTTCGCTCATTTTGAAAATATCTCATATCTTATTTATTATGATAGAGAAAAAATATTTTTACAAAAATTTTACCGTTTTCTAAATAGGATAAAATGGCGTAATTAGATTTTTTGAAAACTTAATAATTCTCGAGATATAACACAAACTTATGATTTTTTAAATGGGAATCTATGTTGAAAAGAGTCTCATTTTTTGCTTATTTTATAAGCTTTTCAATGATATATAACAATTCTACATTCTTTTGTTTTATACATTAATAAAAGACGAATTATTAATTTATTGGGGTGAAAATATTGGAAATTATTAAGAAACAAATGAAAAAATCTATTCCAGACCATCATTTGCATATTTCTAATGGTTTTTGTTTCAGTTTTACCCATTTTTTAAATTTATTTACTTCAAACGCATATTAAACCATTTTGATCGGATTGTGTCAAAGCCAACTGTAACGTCGATAAATAGTAATTTAACTAACCCGAAAATAATTGGTTAAGAATAATTTTGAGAACAAAATTAATAGATATTGAATCAAAATAAACAAATGATGATTTGTAATAAATTTTTTCATTCAACATCGAAAATGAGACACCCTGTACATAGTGTGTGTTATTATGTTATTAAAATAAAAGTAATCCCATGTAAGTGGTAACATCTTTTTGGACAACCCGGTACATATACAAAGAAAAATTCATTGACCACCGGGATTTGAACCTAGGTAGTATTTTAAATAATGGACACAAAATAATATGAACTTATAGTTTCGCAGTAACAGTAACTATTTGTAATTGAAATATATGTGCGTCATTTTACTTGAAACATATTGCAAATAATTATCTAATTACCAGTTAAATAATTTATTGCGTGCTTAATGCAGGAAGTATGTAGGTAGTACGTAGTACACAAGCAGTATAATAATTAATTTTTAATTTTCTATATAGAAATATGACTTCCTCAAAATTATATATTAACATGTAGTCAATTAGTTGCATATAACGAATATATTTTCGAAATAAGAATTATAACATTAAAAATATCTACATTATTAGCTTACCATACCTTTTACGAGTACGTGCCATGCTTAGATTAAGGAAAATATATAGTAGAAGATTGGCTATCTCCCTTATAAACCGTGATAACAAGTTTTAGTGACATCTATGAAAAGGTCAGAGAACTAAATTTGACAGCTGACAGGTGGCGGGAAATATGAATTCATTTTGAATTATTCTAAAAAATAAATTTCATTTCTTAATAATGTAATTAATAAAATATCTATCGAAAATAGATAATTTATTAGACATTATTAAGAAATGTGAAATACCGGGTGTCTTAGGCCGACCGACACATGGGCGATTAACATGTAAAATTAGTTAATTGTGAATAGTATCTCCCCAGTGCAAGATATTAAGATGAAATTTTGCATGCTTATCCGGGGATACTATTTCTATGGATTTCAATTCAAATCAGTCAATTTACAAGTGTAATATTAGAATAAATTAAGAAAAATTGTAGAAGTACCATGAATGTTATTCATATCTTGAAAATAATAGTATCTAAGCAACAGCTCTGATAGAGTAGGGGTAACGTGCGCGCTTCACAATTTAGAGAGTCGGGTTCGAAACCAACCGACAGCAATATTTATTTTTTAATTTTTTCTTTTCAAAATAATTTTTATTATTAATATGTTTTTAATCTTTTATTAATATTTAATTTAATAAAGTGGATACATTGTACGTAACAAGATTTATTTATTTAAAAAATATTAAATCGTACCTACTAATTACAACATTAAAATTTAAAAATTACAATAAATATTCAAAATGGCCGCCGTTTTGCGCTAAGCAAAATCCGAGACGATCGTACATTGCTGTCTCACGTTGCTTAGCTGTCGATTAGAAATAAGCCTACATTCATTCCTTATTGCCGCTTTCAGGTCTTCTAAAGTGGTCAATTCATAATGGCCGTAAATTTTTGATTTTAAATGACCCCAAAGAAAAAAATCTGATGTGGCCAGCACATTACCTTCCGTCAGTTCTATGTATTTTGTACAAATGTCATACAGAAAGTTCCTTGCAAAAGATTATATTTCTTGTACATTACCTTAAGGCAGTTGTATGTATTTTATACAAATTCCATACAGAAAGTTTCTAACAAAAGATCCTATATTTCCAGTAAAATTATAACATAAACATACTGTCAACTGCACTTGACACTGACACCTTTCAATCAGAATTTTCTTAATGTGGCAGCTGTTTCCAGAGTTATAGCAAAGCTGACTAATATATATGATATTTAATTTCTTTATAATTTTTTAACTCTATGTCCATTTAATATGAAGTTTAAAATGCATTCAAATCGTATAGAGAATAAATAATTCTTTAATATTTATAATAACATTAAATGTGAAAAAATGATATTTAACATCGTTTTTTCAAGAAAAACTGTTATAATCTTCAAATGAGGGTACTTCCGGTTGACCAATTATAACCAAAATCTAATCAGCTCTTCACATGGATGTAACGAAGAGGAATACGAAAGAATTATAATTTTTGGAATTGTAGTATTAGAGTTATCGCATTAGAAAATTTTGTCACACACAGACACACACACACACACACACACACACACACATACACACACACACATACAGACATCATCGTAAAAATAGTAAAATCGTATACTAGGGACCCTAAAACGTGCTTATTCATCAAAAACTCACCACCGAATTTTTTGACCAAAGACAATACCTTCCTTACCTAAAGGTGACGGAAGGTAATAATCTAAGGGGCTTAGATCAGGAGACCTTGCCGGCCAATTAATTGGTCCATTTAAACCAATCCAAGAATCTGGAAATGAATTGTCCAAATATTCTTTGACAATTTGCACGTTATGCGCTGGACACCCATCCTGTTGAAACCATATCCTCTCCATATTTAATTCTGTAAGTCTAGGCCCAACTACTGTTTCCAATAAATCTAAATATTTTGGACCGTTCAATGTCCCTTCAATAAAATATGGTCCAATAATGTGTGATCCCAAAATTCCCGCCCAAACATTAACCTTCTGGGGATATTGTGTTCTTGATAAATTTTGAAGAGTTGGTTTATCTTTTGACCAGTGGCGAAAGTTTTGCACATTCGGTTCGTTATGAAGAGTAAATGTGCATTCATCGGTATAACAGAGGGAATACAAAAAGTTTCTGTTTTCATTGGCTTTATCCATAATTGTTTCACAATTAGTTGCTCTTCTTTCTTCGTCGCCGTCTCGCAATTCTTGATGGTTACCTACTTTGTAACTTCTAAATCCATTTTTCTTAAGTATTCTAGCAATTTTTGTTCTACTTATTCCACATTCCATTTGTAAACTTCTTAAACTAATAGTAGGCTCCACTTCAACCCGCGCAATTATTATTTCTTCAAATTCATTTTCAATTGGTTGTATTTCCTGCTTTGTGTGATTAGCAACACACCCAGTTTCTTCAAATCTGTTAATAATACGCCTTACACGGGATTTATTAACTACTTTTTCTGGATTTTCGGCAGAAAATACATCAGCAGTTTGCTGTAGGCTATTACCAATGTGAAATAATTTCACAATACGAATTTTATCTTTTGTAGTTAAATCCATATTATTTAAATAACACTAGCAACAAATAAAGATAGTACAATACAAATCTGCATTTGACGTTTGATTATTCAAATCAAATGTTCTCGTTTTTTTGTTTTCGTCAGGGCTAACTATAATTTGAAGAAATTTAATAATGGACCTTTCCAATTTAAGGGCTATCTCTTTCTATCGCTGCAAATAGTAAGAAAATGGCGCGAACAACTGCCAGTTGGGCTGTCAAACGAAACGTCAAAAATATTGCAGTCATTAAAATACCTGTATTCTCAGTGAAAATTTGCATCGTTAGACATTTTACCTTCAATAAAACTTATTTCGATAAGATTTTTTAAAGTTATCTAAGATATTCTCACATTTTACGTCTAAATGTTTTAGAATCAAACGTCATAGATCTGAATTGTTCTTACTATGCGCAGATCCCCATTGCGCATATCTTCTATCTCTTTAAATTGGAAAGGTCCATTTATAATAAACCAATAAAGCAAATAATAAAATATTTTTTAAATAAATAAATCTTGTTACGTACAATGTATCCACTTTATTAAATTAAATATTAATAAAAGATTAAAAACATATTAATAATAAAAATTATTTTGAAAAGAAAAAATTAAAAAATAAATATTGCTGTCGGTTGGTTTCGAACCCGACTCTCTAAATTGTGAAGCGCGCACGTTACCCCTACTCTATCAGAGCTGTTGCTTAGATACTATTATTTTCAAGATATGAATAACATTCATGGTACTTCTACAATTTTTCTTAATTTATTCTAATATTACACTTGTAAATTGACTGATTTGAATTGAAATCCATAGAAATAGTATCCCCGGATAAGCATGCAAAATTTCATCTTAATATCTTGCACTGGGGAGATACTATTCACAATTAACTAATTTTACATGTTAATCGCCCATGTGTCGGTCGGCCTAAGACACGCGGTATATGTTGCACTGTAAAAAAAAATAGGCAATAACAGTACTTATGTTAATGTCTTTATTTGAACATGTAGGTATTACATTACATTATTTAAATTAAATAATAAATAAATCTCAAACTACTCCGCGACAACCCATAAAATTTAAGCACATACTACTGAAGATAACAAAAATTTTAAATATTATTATAAGAAGTAATTTTATTTCAAAAAAGGGTTGTTACTTTAATTGTCAGCCAGAAATAGACTGTTTCTTTGACTTCGTCATCGATATTCTCCACTTTTTAATAAATCTATCCTCCTATATACTCCTTTTTTTATTAAAACTGACAACACTGTACTATTCCAACATTCTTTAATGAATCTTATGAAGCTTCGCGTCCTTTCATCAAAGAATGGGATATCTTGCTGCCCTCCTATGGTTGCAAACATCTAAGAGCACCGCGATGATGTACATCCTTCTGGTCCCCTTGCACACACTATTTCTTCTACTGGGCACTGTCAACTTCTGCAAGAATGTCTCTTTACTACGTAGAAGTTACAAATATTACATGTGATCTTCTTCTGAAATATTATTAATTTGTTATATCAACCTCGTATAATAATGCTAATATGAAAGGTAATATACTTACCGAAAATATATATGATAAAGCACTATATTGCAATAAAGATACAAATTCACAAATAACAGTTTGAATTTGAAATGTCAAAAATTTTCGAACAATGCAATGATAGAGAATTGTGGGAAATTTACAGAAGTTTTCAAACATTTATCACCTTTTTATAGGATTTTGACATTAAAGTTTGAGAATCACTGTAAAATCTGTACTACTAACGACATCTATGAACGAGTCCAGAAGTATTTCCAACGCTACTAGATTGAAAACTTGTTATCACGTTTCTCAATGCAGATTCACCCCCCTGGTGCCATGCTTCTAAATGTCCTAGCGGCCAAATGTCATAGCGTCTAAATTTGTCCTGGCTTATTTCGGCCACTACAAATGGTGTTGGTAATACAGCATAGGTTAACATTTATTTTGAATTGTGCAACAGAAAGCATATCTAATCCAACCAAATCCAACCAAACCTAACCTAACCTGCAGTGACATCCGCTTGGCCACGCCTACGTATTCGGATTTGGAATGATTCGGGCGAAGCGCTTTGAATTTTATATATTGAAATATATTTGTCTTTCAGTGCACATTCTTCATTTACATTACGTACCCGTAATGTATTCGTAAAATATTGTATAGTATTTATTTGGTTAACTGCTGCAAACGACTACAGTACCTATCTACAGGCACTGTATTAACTACACAACAAACTCGCCAACTGTTGCATAATTCAAAACAAATGTTGACATATTTACAGTTCGCTGTATTACAAAGACCAGTTGTACGGGCCGAAAAAAGCCAGGACAAATTTAGACGCTGTGACAATTGGTGGTGGCGCATCATTTAGAGGCTGTAAAGTTTGGGCACTGTGAATTTTAGACGCTGACATTTAGACGCAGTGGAATGCTTCGCCTTTTACTCATTCTTGGATGTAACATTCAGACCAGAACCAGATGAGACTGAAGCTAGCAGCCGATTCGTAGCAGCCGATTCGTTAAGTAAAATACTTTGGACAATCCTGGTGCTATAATCCGTAACAACTTAACTGCTGTATTTACTATAAGATTATACACGTAATATCAAATGTAATAAAGTAATATTTACGGGGGTTGTTCTGCATATATCTCTTAATATAGAGCAACGTCGAAAAATTCAAATTTCAGGGGATGAGGGTAACTTATAACACATATTATTTAATAAATGCAAGAGTAGATTTGAGAAAATTAACCACCCTCACAACCTGTAATATTAACTGTAACAAAACCATATTCACAGGGTATATTTAGCATACATCCCTTATTATAGATTAACCTAAAAAGTTTCGAATTTCAGGGGATGAGGGTAATTTATAACACATTATATTATTTAAAAAATGCAAGAGAAGAGTTGAGAAAATTAACCACCCTTACAACCTGTAATATTAACTGTAACAAAACCATATTCACAGGGTATAGTTAGCATACATCCCTTATAATAGATTAACCATAAAAGTTTCGAATTTCAGGGGATGAGGGTAACTTATAACACATTATATTATTTAATAAATGCAAGAGAAGAGTTGAGAAAATTAACCACCCTTACAACCTGTAATATTAACTGTAACAAAACTATACTCACAGGGTATATTTAGTATACATCCCTTATTATAGATTAGCCTGAAAAGTTTCGAATTTCAGGGGATGAGGGTAATTTATAACACATTATATTATTTAATAAATGCAAGAGAAGAGTTGAGAAGATTAACCACCCTTACAACCTGTAATATTAACTGTAACAAAACTATACTCACAGGGTATATTTAGTATACATCCCTTATTATAGATTAGCCTGAAAAGTTTCGAATTTCAGGGGATGAGGGTAATTTATAACACATTATATTATTTAATAAATGCAAGAGAAGAGTTGAGAAGATTAACCACCCTTACAACCTGTAATATCAACTGTAACAAAACCATATTCACAGGGTATATTTACCATACATCCCTTAATATAAAGTAACATTAAAAGTTTGAAATTTCAGGGGATGAGGGTAACATATAACACATTATATTATTTAAAAAATGTAAGAGTAGAATTAAGAAGATTAACCACCCTTACAGCCTGTAATATTAACTGTAACAAAACCATATTCACAGGGTATATTTAGCATACATCCCTTAATATAAAGTAACATTAAAAGTTTGAAATTTCAGGGGATGAGGGTAACGTATAACACATTATATTATTTAAAAAATGTAAGAGTAGAATTGAGAAGATTAACCACCCTTACAGCCTGTAATATTAACTGTAACAAAACCATATTCACAGGGTATATTTAGCATTCATCCCTTAATATAAAGTAACATTAAAAGTTTGAAATTTCAGGGGATGAGGGTAACTTATAACACATTATATTATTTAATAAATGCAAGAGAAGAGTTGAGAAAATGAACCACCCTTACAACCTGTAATATTAACTGTAACAAAACCATACTCACAGGGTATATTTAGTATACATCCCTTATTATAGATTAACCATAAAAGTTTCGAATTTCAGGGGATAAGGGTAACTTATAACACATTATATTATTTAATAAATGCAAGAGAAGAGTTTAGAAAATTAACCACCCTTACAACCTGTATTATTAACTGTAACAAAACCATACTCACAGGGTATATTTAGTATACACCCCTTATTATAGATTAACCTTAAAAGTTTCGAATTTCAGGGGATGAGGGTAATTTATAACACATTATATTATTTAATAAATGCAAGAGAAGAGTTGAGAAAATTAACCACCCTTACAAACTGTAATATTAACTGTAACAAAACCATATTCACAGGGTATATTTAGCATACATCCCTTATTATAGATTAACCGTAAAAGTTTCGAATTTCAGGGGATGAGGGTAACTTATAACACATTATATTATTTAATAAATGCAAGAGAAGAGTTGAGAAAATTAACCACCCTTACAAACTGTAATATTAACTGTAACAAAACCAGACTCACTGGGTATATTTAGCATACATCCCTTATTATAGATTAACCTTAAAAGTTTCGAATTTCAGGGAATGAGGGTAACTTATAACACATTATATTATTCAATAAATGCAAGAGAAGAGTTGAGAAAATTAACCACCCTTACAAACTGTAATATTAACTGTAACAAAACCAGGCTCACAGGGTATATTTAGCATACATCCCTTATCATAGATTAACCTTAAAAGTTTCGAATTTCAGGGGATGAGGGTAACTTATAACACATTATATTATTTAATAAATGCAAGAGAAGAGTTGAGAAAATTAACCACCCTTACAACCTGTATTATTAACTGTAACAAAACCATACTCACAGGGTATATTTAGTATACACCCCTTATTATAGATTAACCATAAAAGTTTCGAATTTCAGGGGATGAGGGTAACTTATAACACATTATATTATTTAATAAATGCAAGAGAAGAGTTGAGAAAATTAACCACCCTTACAACCTGTAATATTAACTGTAACAAAACTATACTCACAGGGTATATTTAGTATACATCCCTTATTATAGATTAACCATAAAAGTTTCGAATTTCGGGGGATGAGGGTAACTTATAACACATTATATTATTTAATAAATGCAAGAGAAGAGTTGAGAAAATTAACCACCCTTACAACCTGTAATATTAACTGTAACAAAACCATACTCACAGGGTATATTTAGTATACATCCCTTATTATAGATTAACCATAAAAGTTTCGAATTTCGGGGGATGAGGGTAACTTATAACACATTATATTATTTAATAAATGCAAGAGAAGAGTTGAGAAAATTAACCACCCTTACAACCTGTAATATTAACTGTAACAAAACTATACTCACAGGGTATATTTAGTATACATCCCTTATTATAGATTAACCATAAAAGTTTCGAATTTCGGGGGATGAGGGTAACTTATAACACATTATATTATTTAATAAATGCAAGAGAAGAGTTGAGAAAATTAACCACCCTTACAACCTGTAATATTAACTGTAACAAAACCATACTCACAGAGTATATTTAGTATACATCCCTTATTATAGATTAACCATAAAAGTTTCGAATTTCGGGGGATGAGGGTAACTTATAACACATTATATTATTTAATAAATGCAAGAGAAGAGTTGAGAAAATTAACCACCCTTACAACCTGTAATATTAACTGTAACAAAACCATACTCACAGGGTATATTTAGTATACATCCCTTATTATAGATTAACCATAAAAGTTTCGAATTTCGGGGGATGAGGGTAACTTATAACACATTATATTATTTAATAAATGCAAGAGAAGAGTTGAGAAAATTAACCACCCTTACAACCTGTAATATTAACTGTAACAAAACTATACTCACAGGGTATATTTAGTATACATCCCTTATTATAGATTAACCATAAAAGTTTCGAATTTCGGGGGATGAGGGTAACTTATAACACATTATATTATTTAATAAATGCAAGAGAAGAGTTGAGAAGATTAACCACCCTTACAACCTGTAATATTAACTGTAACAAAACTATACTCACAGGGTATATTTAGTATACATCCCTTATTATAGATTAACCATAAAAGTTTCGAATTTCGGGGGATGAGGGTAACTTATAACACATTATATTATTTAATAAATGCAAGAGAAGAGTTGAGAAAATTAACCACCCTTACAACCTGTAATATTAACTGTAACAAAACTATACTCACAGGGTATATTTAGTATACATCCCTTATTATAGATTAACCATAAAAGTTTCGAATTTCGGGGGATGAGGGTAACTTATAACACATTATATTATTTAATAAATGCAAGAGAAGAGTTGAGAAAATTAACCACCCTTACAACCTGTAATATTAACTGTAACAAAACCATACTCACAGGGTATATTTAGTATACATCCCTTATTATAGATTAACCATAAAAGTTTCGAATTTCGGGGGATGAGGGTAACTTATAACACATTATATTATTTAATAAATGCAAGAGAAGAGTTGAGAAGATTAACCACCCTTACAACCTGTAATATCAACTGTAACAAAACCATATTCACAGGGTATATTTACCATACATCCCTTAATATAAAGTAACATTAAAAGTTTGAAATTTCAGGGGATGAGGGTAACATATAACACATTATATTATTTAAAAAATGTAAGAGTAGAATTAAGAAGATTAACCACCCTTACAGCCTGTAATATTAACTGTAACAAAACCATATTCACAGGGTATATTTAGAATACATCCCTTAATATAAAGTAACATTAAAAGTTTGAAATTTCAGGGGATGAGGGTAACGTATAACACATTATATTATTTAAAAAATGTAAGAATAGAATTGAGAAGATTAACCACCCTTACAGCCTGTAATATTAACTGTAACAAAACCATATTCACAGGGTATATTTAGCATTCATCCCTTAATATAAAGTAACACTAAAAGTTTGAAATTTCAGGGGATGAGGGTAACTTATAACACATTATATTATTTAAAAAATGTAAGAGTAGAATTAAGAAGATTAACCACCCTTACAGCCTGTAATATTAACTGTAACAAAACCATATTCACAGGGTATATTTAGAATACATCCCTTAATATAAAGTAACATTAAAAGTTTGAAATTTCAGGGGATGAGGGTAACGTATAACACATTATATTATTTAAAAAATGTAAGAATAGAATTGAGAAGATTAACCACCCTTACAGCCTGTAATATTAACTGTAACAAAACCATATTCACAGGGTATATTTAGCATTCATCCCTTAATATAAAGTAACACTAAAAGTTTGAAATTTCAGGGGATGAGGGTAACTTATAACACATTATATTATTTAATAAATGCAAGAGAAGAGTTGAGAAAATTAACCACCCTTACAACCTGTAATATTAACTGTAACAAAACCATACTCACAGGGTATATTTAGTATACATCCCTTATTATAGATTAACCATAAAAGTTTCGAATTTCGGGGGATGAGGGTAACTTATAACACATTATATTATTTAATAAATGCAAGAGAAGAGTTGAGAAAATTAACCACCCTTACAACCTGTAATATTAACTGTAACAAAACTATACTCACAGGGAATATTTAGTATACACCCGTTATTATAGATTAGCCTGAAAAGTTTCGAATTTCAGGGGATGAGGGTAATTTATAACACATTATATTATTTAATAAATGCAAGAGAAGAGTTGAGAAGATTAACCACCCTTACAACCTGTAATATCAACTGTAACAAAACCATATTCACAGGGTATATTTACCATACATCCCTTAATATAAAGTAACATTAAAAGTTTGAAATTTCAGGGGATGAGGGTAACATATAACACATTATATTATTTAAAAAATGTAAGAGTAGAATTAAGAAGATTAACCACCCTTACAGCCTGTAATATTAACTGTAACAAAACCATATTCACAGGGTATATTTAGAATACATCCCTTAATATAAAGTAACATTAAAAGTTTGAAATTTCAGGGGATGAGGGTAACGTATAACACATTATATTATTTAAAAAATGTAAGAATAGAATTGAGAAGATTAACCACCCTTACAGCCTGTAATATTAACTGTAACAAAACCATACTCACAGGGTATATTTAGCATTCATCCCTTAATATAAAGTAACACTAAAAGTTTGAAATTTCAGGGGATGAGGGTAACTTATAACACATTATATTATTTAATAAATGCAAGAGAAGAGTTGAGAAAATTAACCACCCTTACAACCTGTAATATTAACTGTAACAAAACCATACTCACAGGGTATATTTAGTATACATCCCTTATTATAGATTAACCATAAAAGTTTCGAATTTCGGGGGATGAGGGTAACTTATAACACATTATATTATTTAATAAATGCAAGAGAAGAGTTGAGAAAATTAACCACCCTTACAACCTGTAATATTAACTGTAACAAAACTATACTCACAGGGAATATTTAGTATACATCCGTTATTATAGATTAGCCTTAAAAGTTTCGAATTTCAGGGGATGAGGGTAATTTATAACACATTATATTATTTAATAAATGCAAGAGAAGAGTTGAGAAGATTAACCACCCTTACAACCTGTAATATCAACTGTAACAAAACCATATTCACAGGGTATATTTACCATACATCCCTTAATATAAAGTAACATTAAAAGTTTCAAATTTCAGGGGATGAGGGTAACATATAACACATTATATTATTTAAAAAATGTAAGAGTAGAATTAAGAAGATTAACCACCCTTACAGCCTGTAATATTAACTGTAACAAAACCATATTCACAGGGTATATTTAGAATACATCCCTTAATATAAAGTAACATTAAAAGTTTGAAATTTCAGGGGATGAGGGTAACGTATAACCCATTATATTATTTAAAAAATGTAAGAATAGAATTGAGAAGATTAACCACCCTTACAGCCTGTAATATTAACTGTAACAAAACCATACTCACAGGGTATATTTAGCATTCATCCCTTAATATAAAGTAACACTAAAAGTTTGAAATTTCAGGGGATGAGGGTAACTTATAACACATTATATTATTTTAATAAATGCAAGAGAAGAGTTGAGAAAATTAACCACCCTTACAACCTGTAATATTAACTGTAACAAAACTATACTCACAGGGAATATTTAGTATACATCCGTTATTATAGATTAGCCTTAAAAGTTTCGAATTTCAGGGGATGAGGGTAATTTATAACACATTATATTATTTAATAAATGCAAGAGAAGAGTTGAGAAGATTAACCACCCTTACAACCTGTAATATTAACTGTAACAATATAATGTGTTATAATTTACCCTCATCCCCTGAAATTCGAAACTTTTTAGGTTAATTTATAATAAGGGATGTATACTAAATATTCCCTGTGAGTATAGTTTTGTTACAGTTAATATCACAGGTTGTAAGGGTGGTTAATTTTCTCAACTCTTCTCTTGCATTCATTAAATAATATAATGTGTTATAAATTACCCTCATCCCCTGAAATTCGAAACTTTTAAGGTTAATCTATAATAAGGGATATATACTAAATATACCTAGTGAGTATGGTTTTGTTACAGTTAATATTACAGGTTGTAAGGGTGGTTAATTTTCTCAACTCTTCTCTTGCATTTATTAAATAATATAATGTGTTATAAGTTACCCTCATCCCCTGAAATTCGAAACTTTTATGGTTAATCTATAATAAGGGATGTAGACTAAATATACCCTGTGAGTATAGTTTTGTTACAGTTAATATTACAGGTTGTAAGGGTGGTTAATTTTCTTAACTCTTCTCTTGCATTTATTAAATAATATAATGACTTGTATGTTACCCTCATCCCCTGAAATTTCAAACTTTTAATGTTACTTTATATTAAGGGATGTATGCTAAATATACCCTGTGAATATGGTTTTGTTACAGTTAATATTAAAGGCTGTAAGGGTGGTTAATCTTCTCAATTCTACTCTTACATTTTTTAAATAATATAATGTGTTATACGTTACCCTCATCCCCTGAAATTTCAAACTTTTAATACTACTTTACATTAAGGGATGTATGCTAAATACACCCTGTGAATATGGTTATGTTACAGTTAATATTACAGGCTGTCAGGGTGGTTAATCTTCTTAATTCTTCTCTTACATTTTTTAAATAATATAATGTCTTATATGTTACCCTCATCCCCTGAAATTTCAAACTTTTAATGTTACTTTATATTAAGGGATGTATGCTTAATATACCCTGTGAATATGGTTTTGTTACAGTGAATATTCCAGGCTGTAACGGTAGTTAATCTTCTTAATTCTACTCTTACATTTTTTAAATAATATAATGTGTTATACGTTACCCTCATCCCCTGAAATTTCAAACTTTTAATGTTACTTTATATTAAGGGATGTATGCTAAATATACCCTGTGAATATGGTTTTGTTACAGTTAATATTACAGGCTGTAAGGGTGGTTAATCTTCTTAATTCTATTCTTACATTTTTTAAATAATATAATGTGTTATATGTTACCCTCATCCCCTGAAATTTCAAACTTTTAATGTTACTTTATATTAAGGGATGTATGGTAAATATACCCTGTGAGTATGGTTTTTGTTACAGTTGATATTACAGGTTGTAAGGGTGGTTAATCTTCTCAACTCTTCTCTTGCATTTATTAAATAATATAATGTGTTATAAATTACCCTCATCCCCTGAAATTCGAAACTTTTAAGGCTAATCTATAATAAGGGATGTATACTAAATATACCCTGTGAGTATAGTTTTGTTACAGTTAATATTACAGGTTGTAAGGGTAGTTAATTTTCTCAACTCTTCTCTTGCATTTATTAAATAATATAATGTGTTATAAGTTACCCTTATCCCCTGAAATTCGAAACTTTTATGGTTAATCTATAATAAGGGATGTATACTAAATATACCCTGTGAGTATGGTTTTGTTACAGTTAATAATACAGGTTGTAAGGGTGGTTAATTTTCTCAACTCTTCTCTTGCATTTATTAAATAATATAATGTGTTATAAGTTACCCTCATCCCCTGAAATTCGAAACTTTTACGGTTAATCTATAATAAGGGATGTATGCTAAATATACCCTGTGAATATGGTTTTGTTACAGTTAATATTACAGGTTGTAAGGGTGGTTAATTATTAAATAATATAATGTGTTATAAGTTACCCTCATCCCCTGAAATTTCAAACTTTTAATGTTACTTTATACTAAGGGATGAATGCTAAATATACCCTGTGAATATGGTTTTGTTACAGTTAATATTACAGGCTGTAAGGGTGGTTAATCTTCTCAATTCTACTCTTACATTTTTTAAATAATATAATGTGTTATACGTTACCCTCATCCCCTGAAATTTCAAACTTTTAATGTTACTTTATATTAAGGGATGTATGCTAAATATACCCAGTGAATATGGTTTTGTTACAGTTAATATTACAGGCTGTAAGGGTGGTTAATCTTCTTAATTCTACTCATACATTTTTTAAATAATATAATGTGTTATATGTTACCCTCATCCCCTGAAATTTCAAACTTTTAATGTTACTTTATATTAAGGGATGTATGGTAAATATACCCTGTGAATATGGTTTTGTTACAGTTGATATTACAGGTTGTAAGGGTGGTTAATCTTCTCAACTCTTCTCTTGCATTTATTAAATAATATAATGTGTTATAAATTACCCTCATCCCCTGAAATTCAAAACTTTTCAGGCTAATCTATAATAAGGGATGTATACTAAATATACCCTGTGAGTATAGTTTTGTTACAGTTAATATTACAGGTTGTAAGGGTGGTTAATTTTCTCAACTCTTCTCTTGCATTTATTAAATAATATAATGTGTTATAAGTTACCCTCATCCCCTGAAATTCGAAACTTTTATGGTTAATCTATTATAAGGGATGTATGCTAACTATACCCTGTGAATATGGTTTTGTTACAGTTAATATTACAGGTTGTAAGGGTGGTTAATTTTCTCAACTCTTCTCTTGCATTTTTTAAATAATATAATGTGTTATAAATTACCCTCATCCCCTGAAATTCGAAACTTTTTAGGTTAATCTATAATAAGGGATGTATGCTAAATATACCCTGTGAATATGGTTTTGTTACAGTTAATATTACAGGTTGTGGGGGTGGTTAATTTTCTCAAATCTACTCTTGCATTTATTAAATAATATGTGTTATAAGTTACCCTCATCCCCTGAAATTTGAATTTTTCGACGTTGCTCTATATTAAGAGATATATGCAGAACAACCCCCGTAAATATTACTTTATTACATTTGATATTACGTGTATAATCTTATAGTAAATACAGCAGTTAAGTTGTTACGGATTATAGCACCAGGGTTGTCCAACGTATTTTACTTAACGAATCGGCTGCTACGAATCGGCTGCTAGCTTCAGTCTCATCAGAAGCAGATCTCATCAAAGTTGTTTTTACATATGAGTAGCAAAATGCCTGTGCAAAATGATGACGACGTCGATAGAAATAACATTTAAAGTAACCACATAATTATAAAATTAATATAATTCTAAATAATAGGTGCGTGAACTTGGCACATAAAGTGTGGGTGCAAATTCTAAAATTTTGCAAATATTTTGCACCGAATTTGCACCTTTTTGCACCCTACAATTTTTTAAACTACCTTCATTAGTTCAAAAGTTATAAACAATTAAAAAAATTTGTGCCAACTTCACGCCAGCACAAAAAAATATTCGGAATCAAAATTTTTATTTACCAATAATTTGCACCCAATTTGCACCCATTTGCACCATAAATATTTTTTTGTTATCTTTTTAAACAATAAAGTTATTAACACTTATTTTTTTAATTGCCAGCACAAAAAGTGTTCAAATTTGATAATTTTTAAATGGAATAATTAGCACCCAGTACAGCAAAATTTGCACCCTAAAAATTATTTCCCTATCTTTATTAATTCTAAAGTAATAGACAATTACATTATTTTTCTGATAACTTCCCACGAATGTAATTACAGTGCATCAAAGTCATTAATTATGGATTGTTATGAGGGTGCAAATTACGAAATTTATTTATTTTTATTAACTAGGGTAGGATACAACTTGCACCCTAAAGATAATGTCATTTCAACCTGTATTTATTTAAATAATAACGTTCAACCGTAAGAGTATAATTTACATCGGTATATATTGCAACAATGCCATTTATTATGGATTTTTATGAGGGTGCAAATTACGAAATTTATTTATTTTTATTAACTAGGGTAGGGTACAATTTGCACCCTAAAGATATTGTCATTTCAACCTGTATTTATTTAAATAATAACGTTCAAACGTAGAAGTATAAAATACATCGGTATATATTGCAACAATGCCATTTATTATGTATTGTTATGAGGGTGCAAATTACGAAATTTATTTATTATTATTAAATAGGGTAGGGTACAATTTGCACCCTAAAGATAATGTCATTTCAACCTGTATTTATTTAAATAATAACGTTCAACCGTAAGAGTATAATTTACATCGGTATAAATTGCAACAATGCCATTTATTATGGATTGTTATGAGGGTGCAAATTACGAAATTTATTTATTTTTATTAACTAGGGTAGGGTACAATTTGTACCCTAAAGATAATGTCATTTCAACCTGTATTTATTTAAATAATAACGTTCAAACGTAGAAGTATAAAATACATCGGTATATATTGCAACAATGCCATTTATTATGGATTGTTATGAGGGTGCAAATTACGAAATTTATTTATTATTATTAAATAGGGTAGGGTACAATTTGCACCTTAAAGATAATGTCATTTCAACCTGTATTTATTTAAATAATAACGTTCAAACGTAGGAGTATAAATTACATCGGTATATATTGCAACCATGCCGTTTATTATGGATTGTTATGAGGGTGCAAATTCCGAAATATATTTATTATTGTTAATAAGAGTAGGACACAATTTGCACCCTAAAAATTATTTCATTTCAATATGTATTTATTTCAATAATAGCGTTAAAACGTAGGAGTATGAATTAAACATTCAATCGGTATATATTGCAACCATGTTACTTATTATGGATTGTCATGATTGTGTAAATATCGAAATTTATTTATTATTATGAATTAGGATAAGGCACAATTTGCACCCTAAAGATAATGTCATTTCAACATGTATTTATTTAAATAATAACGTTAAAACGGAGGAGTATCGGTATATATTGCAACAATGTCATTTATTATGGATTGTTATGAGGCTGAAAATTACAAAAGTTATTTATTATTATTAACTGGGGTAGGGTACAATTGCATACATGTATTTATTTAAATAATAACGTTCAAACATAGAACAACGAATTCTAAGTTGAAATTGATATTGCTCAATTTGTTGTAATAAATAATTTTACAGCTATTGTTTGCAATATCGGGCAGCTATCCTAAAATAACGCTACCTATGCGTCTGGCTTTTATTTATTATTACACACTGGATAGGGCGACATTAAAAAAATGTAATTCGGTAATCAATATAAGAATAAACGTAATATTTACTCCATATACAATCCCAATAAAAATACAGATTAAATCATTACACCATCCAAACTTCGTAGAGTAAATCCGCTTCTATTAAATTACAACCCATTCAATTTTTTTGTGAGCGTAATTATTTACCATAGACAATAGATACACTACGTATATAGATTGGGAACTCTACCGTAGTCATGGGAGTGTACAAACTCAGCGATATAATTTAATATAAATATTGTGTCTGACCTTGAACCCTATTAATAATTTAAATAAATACATACTGAAATGTTATTATTTTTAGGGTGCAAATTGTACCCTACCCTAGTTAATAAAAATAAATAAATTTCGTAATTTTCACCCTCATAAAAATCCATAATAAATGGCATTGTTACAATATATACCGATGTAAATTATACTCTTACGGTTGAACGTTATTATTTAAATAAATACAGGTTGACATGACATTATCTTTAGGCTGCAAATTGTACCCTACCCTACTTCATAAAAATAAATAAATTTCGTAATTTGCACCCTCATAACAATCCATAATAAATGGCATTGTTGCAATATATACCGATGTAAATTATACTCTTACGGTTGAACGTTATTATTTAAATAAATACAGGTTGAAATGAGATTATCTTTAGGGTGCAAATTGTACCCTACCCTAGTTAATAATAATAAATAAATTTCGTAATTTGCACCCTCATAACAATCCATAATAAATGGCATTATTGCAATATATACCGATGTAAATTATACTCTTACGGTTGAACGTTATTATTTAAATAAATACAGGTTGAAATGACATTATCTTTAGGGTGCAAATTGTATCCTACCCTAGTTAATAAAAATAAATAAATATCGTAATTTGCACCCTCATAACAATCCATAATTAATTACTTTGATGCACTGTAATTACATTCGTGGGAAGTTATCAGAAAAATAATGTATTTGTCTATTACTTTAGAAATAATAAAGATAGGGAAATAATTTTTAGGGTGCAAATTTTGTTGTACTGGGTGCTAATTATTCCATTTAAAAAATTATCAAATTTGAACACTTTTTGTGCTGGCAATTAAAAAAATAAGTGTTAATAACTTTATTGTTTAAAAAGATAACAAAAAAATATTTATGGTGCACATGGGTGCAAATTGGGTGCAAATTATTGGTAAATAAAAATTTTGATTCCGAATATTTTTTTGTGCTGGCGTGAAGTTGGCACAATTTTTTAAAATTATTTATAACTTTTGAACTAATGAAGGTAGTTTAAAAAATTGTAGGGTGCAAATAGGTGCAAATTAGGTGCAAAATATTTGCAAAATTTCAAAATTTGCACCCACACTTTATGTGCCAAGTTCACGCACCTCTAAATAATCGGCAAAATAATAATGTGTTCAACAAAGCAAAAATAAATTTACAATATCCAAGTTTTGATTAATTTCAAATTTTGATATTGTACTTACAAAAATACGATTTATTTATTTTCAAAGTATTAATTATGACTTTTTAAATTTCCTAAATATATCTGTATTTTCATCTTATATTATTAACTATGTTTATAGACAAAATTATGGTAAGAATGATTAGCATTTTTACTTCCTTAATTTTGGTAGTAGATAACTAGTAGGTAGATGATTGTTTTTGGCGGAAGAGAAACAGAGCACAAATGTAGCTCGAAGCGATCTTTACAAGATGTTTGGATTTCTCCGTGTCTTGCCGCCATATTGAATGTTTAATACAGGCCGACCTCTGACCTCGGCTATTCCCACCATTGTCTACTGACAACTCACTGATCATAGAGAGGCTTCGAGATCGAGACATTAAAGATTCACAATTAAATGTGTATAAATAATAATAAAACAACAATAGTTATATATATATATATATATATATATATATATATATATATATATATATATATATATATATATATATATATATATATATATATATATATATAGGGTGATTCATCGGTCTGTCCTCTCTTTATAGCTCTTTTATTTTAAGTCAGATAGAAAAACTCTTCAAATATAATTTATATGATATATTATTGTCTATCTACGTACTATATGCATTTGTATACAGGGTGCTCCGTTTAAGCGCAACAATATGTAACTTTATATTTCTTAATGGAACATCCTATATATATATATATATATATATATATATATATATATATATATATATATATATATTATTCATTTTGATAGTAAATTAGATTCCCTTTAAAAAAGTATTAAGTAATAAGGGGTCTAAAATTATAAATTAAGAAGTTATTTACGTTCATAAAAGATAGTAGTTCAGAGAGGAAAAAAGCATAATATAATACAAAATTTTGATCCTTTTTTATTAATACTTATTTTAAACATTACACTAATTCCAAAGAAGCTATTAAAATTTAGTGACAGACTAAATAATGCAAAATTATAATAAATGCTCGAAAATTTGTCCTTCAACTTCAATAGATTTTTCTATTATAAATATTATATTAACCATCTCATCTTTACCAAAATTTGTATTATTCATTTTCACATCAACATCAACAATGATAAACTAAGAGTATTTGGACAACTTGTTTATTTAAATTCGAAACAATTGATCAAATTATCCATAGCTTACTTTGTTAATAATAACATGATAGAAACATATCATTCAACGAATAAAGGTAAATAACTTCTTAAATTATTAATTTAGGCCCCTTATTACTTAATGCTTTTTTAAAGGGAATCTAATTTGCTACCAAAATAAATAAATAAATAAATAAATATAGGGTAAATGTAGATAATACTACATCACAAAAATTATATTCGAAGAGTTTTTCTATCTGACTTAAAATAAAAGTGTTATAAAGATATATATATATATATATATATATATATATATATATATATATATATATATATATATATATATATATATATATATATATATATATATGTCGCGGGGTAGTATCACTGGCAAACTCTATGTCGACCAACACTATTTCAGAACCACAGCGATAATATACACGTGATGATCTCAGCGAGGCGGACCTGCACTCACTCTCTGAGCACCGCTACACACTGATTCCATCCAAGCATTATATCCTACAATGCTTGACGTTTCGATTACGACAATACAATTAAAAGATATATATATATATATATATATATATATATATATATATATATATATATATATATATATATATATATATATATATATATGTCGCGGGGTAGTATCACTGGCAAACTCTATGTCGACCAACACTATTTCAGAACCACAGCGATAATATAAACGTGATGATCTCAGCGAGGCGGACCTGCACTCACTCTCTGAGCACCGCTACACACTGATTCCATCCAAGCATTATATCCTACAATGCTTGACGTTTCGATTACGACAATACAATTAAAAGATTATAAGTGATTCATGTAATATTTGATTCATTAAATTATCGTTACGACATGCTTTGATATTACAATCTCCGACACGGCCATTCTGACGTTTCACACGTCCTCGTGTGAACTATCTGAAAACAAAGAATTTATCCACAGTATTTTTGCTCGGCTATCTCTGACCAATAAGTGCTCAAATAGTTACAACTTTGTTCACATTTATATCAAGCTCAAAATTTAGCTATAGTACACTAAATTATTTAATGGACGCCTTTTTTACAAGGCGTCAAACAAAACATAATTCTGTGACAATACATTTCACCAGTAAATACATGACTACCAATATCAGTATTCAAGCATTGTTATAGCTTGTCCAACAGCGACAGACCATCATTGCTTAACCAGCAATCGATCGCTATTCCATCTTCGCTTAACCAGCACAAGAAAACCATACCGTCATTGCTTACCCAGCAATGGAACACCCTTCCGTCATCGCTTAACCAGCTCGGGAAAACCACACCGTCATTGCTTACCTAGCAATGGAACACCCTTCCGTCATCGCTTAACCAGCTCGGGAAAACCACACCGTCATTGCTTATCCAGCAATGGAACACTATTCCGTCATCGCTTATCCAGCTCAGGAAAACCACACCGTCATTGCTTACCTAGCAATGGAACACCCTCATTGTACTATAGACAATTCTAGTTTTAATTATTTTGTGTAGAACCTGGCTCTTCGTCAGTTCCTAGGGAAGAAATATCATTATTATCTGACATTTTTCTAATTTGGTCATGTGCGTATTTATAAGTGCGATTAGAGTCATGGGCCTTTAGAACATACAAAACAAATTATTACTGGTTTGCTAACATTCAGGTCCTAAATCAGAAATCCTATGGCAAATCGAAAACTTAGCTCGTCGTCTTAGGCCACGCTTCCCAATTCATTTACTGGAAAACACACACGACAGAGGCACCTAGTTAGCATGTTACCTTCGGCAGAGGTACCAGAGTAGCATACCGAAACACCATGACAGAGGCATCCAGTAGCATGTCATCTTCCATCACGGTTAATAATTCTAAAGAATTTAACGAAAATAACCAATCTCCAGACCAACGCCTCAATTACTCCTTAGCCACTTTTGTTATAAAAGTTTGTCGGCTCTTCAAAGTTTTAGTCACCCCTGTGGATTTTCAACGATCCACTCGATTAGCCTAACTAAATTGTGGTCTCAACCTCCAGAAGGTTCATTATTGTACGCATGAACCGCTCTACTTAAAAATTAGAACATGGATTCATGTGTTATGTAAATAATACTTAGAGCTATCAAAATGTTCTAAATTTGTTAAATAATTCAAACAGATAGTTCTTCTTTTCGTTTTCCTAACTGTATTCTGGCTTAGTGTTTTTTAGTTTAATTTTTTGACAAGTTGGTTTTTGCTCTTATTGGAGTTTAGTAAGTTTTAGTCAGTTGATCTTACACTGTCACAGGTGATGCTGTCCATTATAATGTTTCTCGTTTGGCCTGCATATCTCACAGGTATTTTTTTTATTTTTATTTAAACTTGTTGTTTATTATTGTTTGATTATACTCTGGAAAACGATTGTTGTTGATTTCAAATATTTTTATTGTAGCACTTGATGAAGGTAAAATAATATACCGAAACGTTTGCAAGAGGAGATGTAGAAACAATTTTTTTTTATCTTCCTTTATATCCATCATCCGATGAACTTTCTTCAATTAAATTTATCCTTGGATACGATCATAACATTTTAAAACAATTTGTCCCAGCGTCCATCACGCTGCACTTAGGCGTCCCAAACATAAAGACAAACATTTGAAAAGCAAGTCCCGTCTTGTCAGACTTCTCTGCTTCCAATGGCTGACAGATTTCTGTTGCTCAATTGTTTTTCAGGTAAAACAGTCTGCTTCGCAACCGTGTCAGGCTCCAGTCCGGGCACCAGCTATCCTGTGCAACTCCTCTGCGGATGATCTAGCTTGCCACAATTTAAACATTCAACAAATTCACAATTTGACAAAACTGGAATGGTCACCCCGAAAACGGTCACGAGGAGCCTGATCGGCCACAGCCCCATCAAAACCAAAACGCCAAGTTTTATAGCTACGACCATGCTCACCGGAAATTCAATAAAGTCATATAGTATGTTCTGGGAATAGACTCAGGGACTATTTCAAACCACTACCATATTTGTACCTAAATTTCAATATTCATGAAAGTTCCATCCGTAACGACTCAGGGTTTTGAAACATGGACGTGCAGGAACTTGAATAACTTCATACAAATTATACCATGAACAATTAATAAAAGTTCACTCAGATTTGAACTGTCTGCACAGCGCTATATTATTCACGCTAACACGGTACATCCAATACATTCTCTCACTATCAGTGCTACACATCGCATCATTCGTAGATCTTGGGCAGGATGCTCGCCCATTCTGGCTTATTATTTCGAGACAGACTGGTACAGACTTCGTCCATAATTACAGCTCTCCCGCCACTGTCAACAATATTTTTCCCAAATAGCATCATCGTACGGTAACTGATCGAATGCATCGATCTCTCACTTCAATCACATTACCCTTAATGTCAACGCAGATACCTGAAACCTGAATACTCAAAAGTCCACATGCAATTTATACATTAACAAAATCATCAAAACAAATCCCGTAGCAGCCTCGGACACAAGCCGCTGTCCTTCTAGCAAAAACTAGAGATTGCAGGCAGAAACGAACCACTGGCCATACATGACCGTATTTGGACCAATGATCACTCATGCATCATTAGTATGGCGGCAAAAATGTAACAAAACACAGCACAAGCGTCTTTGCGGAAGCGCAACGATAGTTTTTCTTTGTATCACATACCACAGGCGCTATGAATACCTGTCCAAGTGCAGTAATGGAATTGATTCTGGGGCCAACGTCTTTGCACTGAGCAAGACAAAACACTTCAAGCTTGGAGATCTCGTAGGCCACTCATAACTTCTGAAACAAAAGCTACACAAGAGAGTTTTTGGTAATCGCCTTCGGTGGACAGTAGTAAGGCCACTCTTCCAAATAGACTCTCTGTCCTGGTTTACGGATATTTCTAAACTAGAGTCAGCAGAAACTGGATCGATTTTATTTGGTCCGTGCTGCCAAATAAAGGAATCCATACACAACGGTTTCATTATATCTCAAGCAATAAATCTGTGTGCTCAATAAACTTAAACAAGCTCTCAACCTTATAATGATAATAACAATTTGTAGCTCAGTAAACTTTATCTGCAGTTAATAAAATATTAATCTTTAGCATAGTTTTCCAACATATTTCCACCATTAACTATCTTCACTGAAGATGCCCAGTGAAATTTTAATGTTATAATTTATATTTCGGTACACCATGGTTCTGCACCCGCATCGGTCATATCTGGATAAAAAGTAAGTAACGATATATCAAGTGTCTCAAGGTTGCCGTGTACCTACTCAACGTGTCTGTTAGTTTGCGAAACTTGTACAATGAAAACATTTTACAATCTTTCTTGACATACCGAAACACTTTAAGGAATTTGTATTAGTTCGTTTGTTATTTCACAAATAACTAACTAAATCGCAAACTAGTTGATACTCCCGATCTGTGACTACATGACCTACATTCAGTTTAATAATATTGTCACGTCGCAGACGATGTAAAGGAGTAGAATCTAGCTACCAAAAATGAAATACTTATTACGTCATACAAGCTCAATGACAAAACATCAATCAAAATATAACAACTGCCATGAACACCTACTGTAATAAATAATATCTTAAATAACATATATGGAGATCGGTAATCCGGATCATCGGCCAACACAATATCATAAACAACAAACTCGACTTCGTCTCTCGTTTCTCAACAAGCAACTGACCGAATTGCTTTTATTACAACAGCAACCCAATTGCCACCAACATAGCTCACAACGATATCTTGAGCTTTGTAATAAAATCTCTTACCAGTATTGGAAGATCGCTTAAAATAAATTCAGTACTCATTACTCACGGTTCTACTTAACCAGCTCTTGTAATTACGTCACCACTCTCCGGGTGGGACACAGACGGAATCCTTGATACTGGTCAATGCCCTAGGATGAAAACCTGCAAAAATTGCTAGACGGCCTTTCCATCTTAACCTGCTTGGCCCTACACTTCACTTTATAATTCACCAACAGAACAAACACCCACATACAATATTGTGGATCGCAGGCGAATCCCACTTCTGATGTCGCGGGGTAGTATCACTGGCAAACTCTATGTCGACCAACACTATTTCAGAACCACAGCGATAATATAAACGTGATGATCTCAGCGAGGCGGACCTGCACTCACTCTCTGAGCACCGCTACACACTGATTCCATCCAAGCATTATATCCTACAATGCTTGACGTTTCGATTACGACAATACAATTAAAAGATTATAAGTGATTCATGTAATATTTGATTCATTAAATTATCGTTACGACATGCTTTGATATTACAATCTCCGACATATATATATATATATATATATATATATATATATATATATATATATATATATATATATATATATATATATATACATATATATATATATATATATATATATATATATATATATATATATATATATATATATATACATATATATCATATTTATAAATAACCAATAACAGATATACTTAAAAGAAAATGGAAAAATAAAAAAAATCCTTCTTGTGAAAGTTTAAAATCAATAAATATTATATTATCTTCTACAGATGTGCCATAATGACGATTTTTAAAAGTGAATAAAAGAGTACACAAATTAATATGGTTATTCTGTAAGCATCGTATGACATAACGAATCGTTAAAATTTTATATCGTTATAATAATAACGAAAGTAATAGGCTTATTCTGTACACGTTCGTTATGTCATTATGCATTGTTATCAAATGTCATATCGTTATTATAACGATCATCGCTAAAGTGGTATTCTGTAAACAATAATTTAATTCTACATAACGAAAAAAAGATAACGATAATGTTATTTTTTACCGACTGAAAAAAATATTCGTTACATAAACGTTTCGTCAATAATTCAGTGCTTTTATTTGTGTCAAAATAAAATTGTTATTATGTTGAATAGTGTTCTGAAAAACCCGTCATATTATAGTATTTTTGCAAGGTAATATTAAAATAATTTAATAAGTATATCCCTAGCGCAAGCTTCACAATTTGTCTACAGATGGTAGTAGTAGCTCTAGCAAAGCCCACAAGAACAAGATAAAGAAGAAATTGTCTGACAGGTTGAGAGTATGAGAGTTGATTTCTATCAGAAGTTATCTAACCTAGAAGTTTTGTGAGTGATATTGAATTATTTTATAAATTTCATTTAAAATTATAATTTAATTTTAAGAAATAAAGTTCTAAACTTGCTCTCAAGGATATTATTTTTTAGAATGTGTTACAGAATACGAATACGAAGATAACAATTGTCGTTAAGTAGCCAACGAATTTCATAATACCGATTTCGTTATGATAATGATTCGTTAAGCAAATATTTTACAGAATAGGCCAATAATCACGGTAATTACAAACAAAATTATGAAAATGAAAAGGCCCAAATTTACCAAATAAGTGTTTTATATGTTTAATTTATTTAGTTTTCAACAATAAGATGTTAGTTATTTAACTATCAAGTGTGTTAGTAATCGAGAGGTTGAGATTATTAATCGCAAATTTACACACGTGTAAGTTACCAATATTTTTCCTTTGATCGTATATTATTAAATTGGAGAAAATCTATTTTTTTTCTTGATAAATTTTTTAGGTTTGTAAATGTAAATACAGTCAAATTTTTGAAAGATGTCCGATTAAAGTCATTTGTATCATGAACGAATTAACAAATTGGCATATATTTATCTTTCTCACAAGAAGCGTGTGCGATAAGGATGGATATAACACGTTTGTCTTTAAAAAATTCATATTGTTTCGACTAAGTTAGGACATTCCATTTTAATACGATGCTCGTTGTTGACAATACTTTCGCTGTAACGTAAGTTTATTAAATCAGATATATTACCTTGATTCAAAGCCGTACGAATAACGTTATTTTCTGTCAGTGTCACTCACATTGACACTGGGTCAGTACCTTATTTTTCACATATTTGGTTTTACATTTGCTAATAAACTTACCAGTTGACTTAGTTTAGAATTTTAAATGCTTTTACTGTCACGTATATTTTTATAATAATAAAATAACAGTAGCATCTTATGTACCGTCATAAAAACTCAGTAAACGACACTACTGAATTTGACAGAACAAAATCTTAATTCAAACAATTCGTAGATGACCCTGATCGGACATTTTCCAAAATTTTACTGTACTTGGTATACTAAAATTGTAGTATTATTCATTAATAGAAAATAATGCATTAATGAGTTAATAGGTATTATCAATAAACAATTTCGTATTGATGAAATCATAAATGAACGATCAATGGAAAATATATAAGTATAACCTTGAGACATGTTATCCATTTTTAGGTGTGACAATTTGCTTTTATTCGTCGATTTCAAAAAGCTGCATGTCGTGAAAAGAGCACAACAAGAATAAAAAAATATTATACTATTTCTTTTCGGTCTTTAATCGAATTCGAAACCGAAGAGTTTAAACCACAAACTATTACTTATAAAACACTCAGGCAGGCGACCCCATTTTATAGATTTCACTTCGATATGCTTCTTTTCAACAAAATGTACCTATATACATTTTAAATTAAATTACTGTAGATAATTTGAGCAATGTATGTAAAGAATTTAAAGACCTCTTTATATTTAGGATGGTCTCAGTCTTGTGATTGTGTGTTTGTGATGTGAAGTGAACACGCTTCATTATCGATTGGTCTGGCTATGGTAGTAGTGGTGCTGGTGTAAATACATGTACCGCAAGCCGGCCTCAGTCGCAAGATTCCGCACTAGACACCGGATATCCGTGAAAACCAACTCAGCTCAACTATTGAAACACTTCAACGACAATCACTTTAACAACAGAATAGAATAAAAGACAGACAAAACTATTTCTTCAAAATACAACACAATGAAAACAAAGTATTAATTTTAAAAATATAATATAAGTTAGATGAAGAATTCAAATCAAGAATCTGTGAATTAATTTTAATTTTTCATCTAATATTATATGTTCCACCAAGTACCGACTACCAATACTCTCAAAATATAATATAAGAATTTATATTCTTAAAGTTACGTTATTGAAGATCAAAATATTCTATAGTAGCGAGAACATGTTTTGAATTCATGCCACACAGTCTATAGCCGTGTCTAAAACACAAAAGCAACGTTTGAGATAGATCGATGTAGGAAACATTTTAGACATACGATTTTACACAAGAAAGTGTTAGATTGGTGATTTCAATATGTTTTTCTATTTTGGTTGTCTAATATGTAGTTTATGAAATCCATTTGTATGTCATAAAGTACTTCTTAAAAGAATTCAAACCTAATTTCTGTTAGGTTGGTAATTTTTAGATTATTGTCATTTCAAAGTCAAAGTAAATATTATTTCTAGACCTACTATTGAAATGAAGTAAATATATAGGCTGGTATTCTGAGCGCCCGACTAAGCAAAGAACTAGCTAGTCGCCCGACTAACATAATGTTACTATATAATATACTTTAGTCGGGTGAATAGGTAGTGGTAGTCATTTGCTTAGTCAGGGTTAGTCGCGAGCTAAGAATACCATCCATATAATTTAAACATTATTTTGTTACATTGTAATATAGTAGGTAAACATTGTATTTTAAATAAAAAATTGGTTTATATTTAAAAGTCAACTAGCTGTACCTACGCGTTGCAAATATTTGCAACAAATATATTAAATATATACAGTTTATAAAAGAAAATAATAAAAATTCTTGGAAACACAGTATCCATAATTGACCAGTGCTAGTGGTCAATTCTACATTTCGTCTTGAGTTACTTATACTGGCATTAAATTTAAAAGAAGAAAAATGTAGAACATTTAATAGAAATTATCCATAACGTCTTTCAGTGTTATACTTCTATTTTATTATTATAACTCTCAAACAATGTTGCAATCATTGCGACTGAATATGTATTTCATTTTATAAACTATATAATTCATTGTCACCAACAAATATTATTATTGTTGTAATCAATGCAATTCATTTGTGTTTTCAAATTCAATTATACCAAGTAGTAATGAGAGTTTTTTGTACTACACAACAATTTTATTCATTATTGTAATCTATGAGGGAACAATATGATTTTAATTTTACATTTAACATCTTTATTCGTTTCATCAATATGTTTTATCCAAGAAATCGTTATATACTTATCCAAGTAATGTTTAAAAGCGGGAAAATAGAAAAATCC
The DNA here is from genome assembly GCA_963082715.1 of Harpalus rubripes. Lineage (NCBI taxonomy): Eukaryota > Metazoa > Arthropoda > Insecta > Coleoptera > Carabidae > Harpalus > Harpalus rubripes. The sequence goes on along the minus strand of OY720454.1, from coordinate 18,938,758 downwards.
AACTGGTTGATTATAATATACTCTCTAGTATTTAATGATTTCGTTATTTGCAGTAAATTTACACCTGTCAGTTCAGTTTTAAAACTGTAATCATACCTATTGAACGGATATTGGCGACTGAAATGTCCTATACGGGCGCTGCGTTTATTTAAGATGGCCGACTTAGTTGGTAATTTTCCTGCGATTTGATTGGCTGCCATTACCAATTCGGAGGGTTCGCAAGTTTGCCGCTTGGTGGCTACGGGTTAATTTCAGTCGCGAATAAAATAAACTTTAGGTTAAAAAATTATTGTAATTAATACAAAATATCTGTAATTCATTACTTACGATATGTGAATTAATGAATTAACTATTATTTTTATAATTGTTGAGGTAATAAATTCCTTGTTAGGATTTATCTGAAAGTTGACATATTTATCTGTCATTTTAAGGTTAACTTTATGAGTAAAGGTTTGAATGTTTTAACTTGTAATTAATAGGTATCTACCAGTTAAATTATTTAAGCTTGCATTGATAAACCAGCCTCAAATAACACAAAATATTATTCTTGCAGCATATTTTACTTTTTACATTAATTTACTCTACTCCATTCTCATTCACAACATGTCAATAGGTGCTGCCATCTCTTGCTTAATTCACGGTACTTAAGTGAAAACTTTAAAGCCTTATTTAAAATAGACGGAATCGAAAATCGTAATATTTTATAATTTTGTGCACATATGCATGGTCATAGCTTTCATTTAAAAAAAGAATCATCAAAATCGGTTCGCTGGAAGGCCTAAAAGAAAATTCTTATTATATATATATATATATATATATATATATATATATATATATATATATATATATATATATATATATATATATATATATATATATATATATATATATAATTATTCATAAATTAGAAAAGTACCTAATCCATGGAAACAATTGTTACTCTTTAAATCAATAAATAAATGAAACAAATTATTATTGTTTCTATTTAAATACAAAATTTTAAATAAATATTCAAATTCTGAACCATTATTTTGTAAACAAATTGCATTAGATATTATCAAAAAGTTATGAACATTTCGACATGTAAGTGTAAAGCTTTGAGAAGTTTTCCAACTGGAATTGAAAGCAATCACTCCAGACTGGAAACAATAACAGATGTGTCATTCCCGGTTCATAAAAACTACACAGGGACATCAGCAACACAACCGGAGTTTGATTTATCACCCGGACTCGATCATGTACGAATGTGGGAGATATTTATGTTCATCATGAACATTATTAGATGTGTTTTCACTGTTGAGAGTTGAAGGAAACATGGAAAATGTTGTATCAATTTTAGACATTAACTTTTTGTTTATTACGTGCCCTACATTTACTCTGCTGCAAGAATTTATGCCCACCTGCATTTTATATTTTATTTTTTTCTGTTTAATCTGTTGCTCGAAGAAATTTTTGCATAACTGTTTAGCATCATTATCTTGCATAAACCCATCTCCTATAATTGTTTTACAATCTTTTATCATAAGAAATACCGTTTTACTAAATCTGCCTTCCTTTCTCAAAATGCCTTCTACTTAGTCTATTCTAGTTCCATTAGCATAATATTCCAAACCATTTCAGAAAAATCACCGAATTTAAGTAGCGGATCTTTAAATCATAAAGAAATGAATAAGACGGAATTCAGTTGTTTATGTATTATTGATTGTATTGACAAGTATTTTACTAAATACGTTAAATTAAGATTTAGTTGATTGTTATTATTCATTTATACAGGCTGTCTCACAACTCGCGCCTCAGAGCGAATGAGGAAACACGAGACTGTACTCAGATGTGTAATTTCGAAGAAAAAAAAATCAGCATAAAAGATATTCGAGAAAAGACGTCTTAAAATTGACCAATCAGAGACCTACACCTTTAACGTGTGTTTGCCGTAATTTTACGTTACTAAGGTTTTATACAAATCAAATCTTCTTTAAAATGTGTGCGCGACTGTAGTTTTCGAAAAATGTCAGTGTAAAATTAAATTTGACAAGGTGAATAAAAAAGGCAAATTCTTACCATGTATTCAGCCGCTGATTACTTAGAAATGATTATAATTTTCGGAGAATGTGGACGTAACGCCAGAGAGGCAGCACGAGTCTATTCGGAACGTTTTCCGGATAGAAATCTTGCTAACTTAAATTTGTTGACAGTGAAAAGTCGACTCTAAAGTGTCAAAATTACAGTAAGTCAAACAAATTTTGTAACTCACTAGTAGTATTTTTAAAACCTAGCAACCAGTTTTATTTTGTAATAATATCATCACACCTCAAGATTTTCTTCCGGGATTGGTGGATTAAAAAGTCTTGTAACTCCATTATGCAAGCAGCCGCAAATTCTTTTCTTCTATTTGTTGGCAACCTATTGTCGTCGGCAAATGTTAGTTTCGTCTGGGGCGCGAGTTGTGAGCCACGCTATATCAAATATTAATCAGGCAGTAAATGAAATACGTACATTAAATTTAACCAGTAATATAACTCGTCGAGAGCAACAATATTTCTTAATAACTTTTTCTCGAAATCGCATATATTTTTAGAATTTCTACAACCCCGTAAATTGACGAGTCGTTCCACGTATAACAAGTATGAAAATTTTTGTTTTAGCAATTAACAGTTCTGTCAGTTGTTGCAATTAAATTTTGACAATAATAAACTTTCACACGATCCGACTTTTCGCCGTGCGCCGTTTCCGGCACGGCGCCGTGCTAATTTGAGAACACGCCGTTAAGTAAACGGCGAAAACAAAAATATACACGGCGCGGCATTTCGCCGTGTTTCCGTCTGACAATGACAGTTTTGTTCTTGTCAATGCTAATATGGTAATTATTGTATTTCTATAATAACGTCCACGATGCAGGCAGTGGGTCCATCCCTTAAATCTGCAAAAGCCACTTGCTGATGTTTTCGTTATTTTATATAACGATTTAAGATTTATATGATTCAACTTTTGTCCCGAAGAACAGGTTTGTCATACTCACTAGAGTAATCAAATAATGTACGTCCAATTCATAGTTTTCCATCTTTATTATTAGTATGCGCTTTATAAAAGTTGTGGTTGATTTTACCAAATAAAGTAAGCATGTATACTCAAAACATTTATTTTATAAAATGTGTCATACATCAGTCACTATCATCTAAATATAAATATCATTCAAAGACTACTTCATTAAAATATCATAAATAAAATATTGAAATACTTGTCCGGCGGACGGCGAAATGCCAGCAAGTCTGAACGCACGCATTTAACCACATATACTTTTTGCGCCGTGAACGGCGAATAGGGCGCGAGCAGACACGTGACTCGATCGTCCTTGACGTGATAGGAATCAGCTGATTTGTGTGCGCTTGTCATTTTGACAAGAACAATGTCACTTTGACAAGACCAATGTTTTGACTTATTTTAATTATGAACTGCTGAGAAGTTATTATTTTTAATTTCATGTGTTTTACTGCCTGAAAATTGTACATTAATAACATTTTAGCAGTTCAAAGTCAAAATAAGTTAAAACATTAGTCTTGTCAAAGTGACACTGTTCTTGTCAAAACGACATGCGCACACAAATCAGCTGATTCCTATCACGTCAAGGACGCTCGAGTCACGTGTCTGCTCGCGCCCTATTGCCGTGCCGGCGTCGGTCGTATCGTGTGAAGACAGCCACAAACAACCATGGTAATTTCTAAACACGGCGTCGTGCCGGACACGGCACACGGCAAAAAGAGCATGTGAAAGCGGCCTAAGATAAAATTCTGGCAAAATGCTTACGTTTACGAATAGCGAGTACACAAATACTGTAATTACTTACTTATGGTTTATTTTTTTATTCGTTTCTTTACTACATTTTACTTTGTGGTTGACATAAAGACACTGTCATTTAGACGGAAACGTTTTCCAAATCAATCTGTTTCTAATATTCGCACATTTGTAAATCTTGTACGTCTTCCGGATTATCACAGTATGGTGTTTCACATATGATATGACAATTTTAAAAAAACAACAGTTATATCCATACCATGTGCAAAAAGATCGATGTTTTCAGCACACAGCAAATTTCAATTTTGCGAATGGTTTGTATTGTTAACTAATGAGGCTGGATTTACTAAAGAAGGTGTCTCTTGTACACAATACACATATCTAGACAGACGAAAATCCTCGCGCTATAAAAAATTTCATTAAAAAATGTTTGGGTGGGAACAAAAAATGGACGACTAATTGGTACTGATATAACTCGTTTAAATGGACAAGAGTGTGTACTTACATTTTTTGGATAACGTATTTAACTAACGATAACTTATTTCATAACCTCATAACTATGCTAAGCCTCTATTCACACATGTTTAGAAGCCTGTATTAATACACAATTTTATAATTCAAAATTTAAATTTCTTTATTTTAAAAATTGTACTATTATAAATTTATTTTCTTTAAAAATTTATCTCGAATCCCTTGCAAAAATATGAAAATAAATTGATTTGGACGTTTATAATACAGGCTCTTATAAATGTATCATTTCTCAATTGCACTCAATTTGACATTAGTTAGAAATTTCAAATTTCTATGTTATTTTACCATGTTCCATTAATCAATTAATTATCCGCCGTTTTGAAATAAATTGACAAATTAAATCTCATTTGTATTTTTAATGAAGTGGGAATATACCGGGTATCTACTTTTTTTACGAACATAGAAAATTAAACGTAATATTTTGAGTTGCCGATATCTTTTTACCTATTAATTTTTAATAGCACAAAATTGATCCCTGCGGTTCACTTTTCACGCCAGCAATGAGTGCCCGTGAGGTGACGCCTTGTAAACGCCCGCACGGTACAAATATGTCCTCATCATTACCGACATCTGTGTACAAAGCTGATTGGCACACCCAACAATGGGTAATATGCCGTGATGATATATTTATTTTATTTATTTATTAATTTTAGAAAAAAGTGTAATGAAGAAAAATGCTCAGAATGAAAATGTATATTGATTGAGTACAAAGTTTGTTGTTTAATTGTTTCTTACGTACAAATTAGTAGCAAAAGAAAGTACACAATTTAAGGTTAAGTTTCCTTGTTATTATGATCAGGGATCGGCAACCGCACAAAAATGGGTTCGGTTTGGGCTTAGGTTCAGAATTGAAAAAAAAAATGGGTTCAGGTTAGGTTCGGGTTCAGAAAAAAATATTTTTAGGTGGTTCGGTACCGGTTCAGTTCCGGTTCGGGTTCGTAAAATTAAAAGATATGTATCTGAAATAAAAAAATGTACATACGAGTAAGTAAGGTAAATAAAAGGCGATATGCTAAATAATAACAAAATAATATTACTCTATAATATAAATAATAAAATAATAAAAATGAAAAACAAAAAGAATTATTTACGTTAAAAATACCGGTACCAATAAATTTATATTAGAAATTTTCATTTAATCTGATAATCAAAATATCTGATATTTCTTGACACATATTTACTCGTTGAATTTGTAAAAAGAATTTCATTGCAGAAAATTCCCGTTCCACACAAACTTGTGTAGCTATAACTGCTATCTCAATTTGCGCAAACATCACAGAGTCAAACAATTTTTTCTTCCTCCCAAAAATTAAATATATTAGCAGTTCTTGGAAATCTTTGGACAGATTCATAATTTTTTAAAACTATGTACTTGTAAATTAAGGTTATTTTGATTTTAATATGTCTGCTTGGGACTATTCATTATCTTTCACTAGCTTTCTAATAAATCTTTCTCATCTTGAAATAGTGAAATAAAATATTAAAAATGTAGGTTTTGTTTTAAGAGTAATTATTTCAGTACAAAACTAATTCTATTTGAAACTATGTGTCACAGAAGTATTAAAACATGTTGGTTCAGTGAACTAGGTTTTTTGAACCCGAAAATAGTGGGTTCAGTTCCGGCTCGGATTCATGTCGACCAAATTTACAGTGGTTCGGGTTCTGGTTCAGGTTCACAAAGAAAGGTGGGTTCGGAACAGATTTTGGTTCGGTTTCCGGTCCCTGATTATGATATTTATTGCATTTATTTTGATGAACCGTTAACTGGAGAAGGCGTTGATAAACGTTTCACTGTTTTGTATTGATGTTAGAAGGAGCTTCATTCTTAATAGATTTTTGGTGATATTTTATTATGAGATTAGCATGATTGCAATAAATACACTAAACATCTAGGCAACGGACAGAATAAAATGCACACTGTCACCACCCTAATAATTCTACCAAAAATATCCCTTAATGGGTATTGTCAAATATTTTTATAAAAAAAATCTGATGTGGACACCACACGACTTCCTTGTACGCAAGACTAATATGAAGTATAAGATTCAATTATAAAATTGGACGTATTTGACGTAATTTGTCATTAACATCTATTTTTTAATTTTTTGTTATTTTTGTCCTAATCCATAGCAAGCTTCATTACAAAAACCAAAAAGTATATAAGTTTTAAATTTACATACCTCGCTTATACAAAGGGCTAATTTAATAATACTTGATGTGCAGAATTTAATTCTCTAAACCTCTTATTTGAAGCATTTATTTCTAAAATCAAGATGAAACCATTTTATTCAAGAAAAACTGTTAACAACTTCATGTAATATATCATTTTCGGTTAGCCTGTTTTAATCAAAATCTGCTATGTTATTCCAATTGATATAAAAGTCTTATATACTAAATTTGAAAAGTTTTGGATTATATTTCAATATAGTTTTTTATTAAAATCTATTATAGGCTTCAAACAAAGTACCATTTCTGGAAATTATGTAATGACCAAAAAGGGAGGTGCACAACTAGATGTTATAGAAGTCCTAAATACAAAATTTCAACTTTGTACAGCTTACCGTTTTAGAGTTATGCGAAGTACGTAGGCACGTACGTACATACGTACGTACGTACGTACGTACAGACGTCACGACGAAATTAGTCAGAATGGATTCAGGGATGGCCAAAATGGACATTTCCGTTGAAATCTGGAAACCGAAATTTTTCGCGAATATAATACTTCCTTTACTTTGTACAAGGAAGTAAAAATAATGTAAATGAAAGCCTCAACAAAGAAAATAGTATAAAACACACATTATAGAAGGATATTCACGCACTCGTTCGTTTGCACTCTTGCCGCTGCGCGCTCGTGAGCGAATTTGGAACTCGCGCTAGAATACGTTGCCTTCTATAACTTATGTTTTAATATACTATTCTGCAACCAGGCATTAGTCTTCATATTATTCTAATAATAATAAAATCCAAAGAAATGTCAAATCTGTCAGATAAAAAAAAATTATATAGTATATTCCGTAACTTAACCACGACTGTGGTTATGGTTTTCTTCTGGTTCACGTTGTCAGGTTATGGTTATTGAAAAGTGGTTATGATTCGGAAAATCTTGGTTAGTTTGTGTTGGTAAAGCAGGGAACCACTGCATCATTAGAAATAAGTGACAACGTAACACTATTTGTCTATTTTATACTACCGTAAATATTTACATATCAGTATGTTTTAATATTAATAATAATTATATGTTTATACAATTTTATATTATAAGAAATAAGAAAATTACCACAACAACCACACAAAAATTGTGGTCGTTGTGGTTACGAAAAAGTAACCAAAACTTTCAGGAACCACATTCCGAAATGGAACCTCGATCCCGAAATTATGTTTTGGTTACATTCCACTGATAATTGTATTAAAACATGTACTTTCTTTTGCTTATAAGTCGTATATAAAATACTCGTACAATAGAACAACAAACTTTGTACTCAATCGATTCACATTTTAATTCTGAATATTTGTCTTTATTATACTTTTTTTTCTAAAAATAATAGGTAAAAAGATATCGCCAAATTACAATTTAAACATTGAACTTCCTGTTCGAAAAAAAAATAAGCACCCAGTATACCTACTTTATATCGCAATTATGTACTGGTAAATTATTTTTCCATATTCCCATGTTAAGTGGTGAGTTATCAGATATATGTGATTAATATAGGAAGTAACGTATTGGATAATGAGTATGTAGAGAGGTCACGTGCTGGGACACGGTCGCGGATCGCATCGGATCAGATCATGTATAATGTATAAATGAACGGCGCGTCGCTCGGAATGCGAACACTGCGCACACGTACAACACATCAATCAAATCACTCAGCACTCCAGTCAATATCCAATTCTCAATGTCCATCTATATTACCATACCGTACGCATACCCCGCAAGAATAAATCCAAATACCTCTACATAGATCAATACAGTAAGGTTGACACGCGAGAAGTTAGTATTGGACTATGCAAAAAATAATCTTCCTTTTACCCTTTAATTCGAATAAGCAAGTAAAATGTGCGAATGTCAAGAATATTAGCCATGTTATAAAAAAATTTAAAATAATTTTGATGCCGCCATTTATAGCACTAATTTGTTGTTCTAGTTTCAATATTAGTACCCCACCTAAACTTCTTACTATAATCGCACTTAAAAAAAAAATAGTGCATAATAACTGCAAGAAGCATAAATGAACTGAACACAACTTTCGGAAATCTAGAAGAGGAAGCGCAAGCAGTAGACCTTAAAATAAATATCCAGAAAACTAAGTATATAAAAAATACAAGAGCGTAAAGCTTGGAAAATATAGAAAATAGAAGTATTACATTGAACGGGAAAAGAATATAGCAAGTCTCCTCTTTTACGTACCTAGGACCGCAAATAACTGAAGATAACAATATAGAGAAAGAAATAAAAAGTAGAATGGCAGCAGGCAATAAAGCCACATATGCAAATAAGGAGCTATTAAAATCGAAACTCATAAGAAGGTCATCTAAACTCAAAATTTATAAAACAATAATAAGACCAGTCATAACATATGGGTGCGAGACATGGACCCTAAAGAAATGTTGACAGCAAACGAAAAGGGCGAAGAAAGAACTTCGGACCAACAATGAAAAATGATGGGACGTGGAGGATCAAAATGAACCACGATACAATGATAGAACATGCAGACATTGTACGATACATCAAAGCTCAACGAATAAAATGGTTGGGACATGTAATGAGGATGGGCAATGAAAGAGTTACAAAGAAGATAACAAACTGGAAGCCAGGGGCAACTAGGGCAAGAGGTAGACCAAGAAAACGGTGGAAAGATGATGTAATTGAAGACCTCAAAAAGATGAATATTCAAAATTGGGTGAGGAAGGTCGAAGATTAGAAGTCATGGAAGGAAATAACAGAGCAAGCCAAAATCCACCAAGGATTGTAGTGCTATGGGAAGAAGAAGAAGAAGAAAAAGAAGAAGAAGAAGAAGAAGAAGAAGTGCGTAATAACTAAATTGTTGTAAATAATATGCGATAGTATATTACATTCAAGGTGGGATATATATTTCATTACAGCCAAGGGCTCATGAATTTTACCAAGAAGTGAAGCCTCTAGGTCAGATACAATACAAGGCTGTTGTAAAACTCCCAACGAGGTATTTTATATCATTATAATAATATGTCGAATCCTAACCTTTTAGATAAATAAATAAATATATATATATATATATATATATATATATATATATATATATATATATATATATATATATATATATACCTATCATCACGGCTTATTACCCATTACTGGTTGTGCCAATCTGCTTTGTACACAGATATCGGTAATGATGAAATATTTGCACCCTGCGGGCGCTTACCAGGCGTCACCTCACGGGCACTTATTGCTGGCGTGGAGAGTACACCACAGGGGTCAATTATATGCCATTTAAAATTGGAAATACTTGGCGTCGGTCGGGATCGAACCCGGTTCCCTAGATTCGCGACCTGACTCAGGCACGCGGCCACGAGACCCGTTTTAGAAATTGGGAAATACGTCATTCCTAATTGGGCAATCCAAAATAACGTCAAAAGCAGGGGGCAGGTGTGATTTTACCTTCACTTTTGAATATTTTTAATAATTATTTACGATATACTGAATCGTAAACATCTTATTACAGAGCTATGTACCTAGTGGTAAAGAAAGTTTACGGGCTGTTAAAACCATAGCAACATATATACAGTTTTACTTATTCATTATTTCGCTATATGTTTTCAAAGACTATTTCAACCAAATATGTAGTTGTGTAGGTATGTATTCTTGTGTATATATATATATATATATATATATATATATATATATATATATATATATATATATATATATATATATTTTAATTATTTACGATTCAGTATATCATAAAACATTGTACAATGCTCAACCGTTACCCGAAATTTACGTGCTCATACGGATAACAAGCTCGCTTCTCTCGCTCATTAGGTACCGTACACACCCGTAAATTTCTGAGTAACGGTCTTGCATTGTAAATTACTATTAATTTTATATCTTATGATAGCTATCGAGAAATTTTGATTTGATACAATTAATTCATAAAATTAAACTATATTATTACCTTGGATCCATCATTGTCTAAAATATGTATGCAATTTATTTCTGACAGCTGCCCTCTGCTTAATTCATTGGTTATGGATTGATCTATTGCAATGAAAAATCTCATGGGTAGGAAATGACGATCTATTCTTTCACCCCACGGGGAGGAATGTATATGTAAGGTTGCCTGGCGATTAAATAAATTTTATTAATAAAATAAAGGTTATCTCAGATTTATTTTAATAATTATTGATTTAAAAAGAGGATGATTCTGAATAAAATAACTTCAATCATTATAGTAATATGACGATTCCTAAACGTTTAGAGGTTGGGAAATACGTTATTCCTAACCGTAATGACAATCTCTTGGGTGGAAAATAGCAGATTTCACTTCCATCCCGTACGTTGGAAATTGTCATAGATATAATAAAGTAGCCTAAACAAATTTTTATAGAACTGTCAAAAATATTAATAAAATTAAAGGTTATAACGCATTGATTTGTTTTGAAAATTATTGATTTAACAAAATAGTATACGACTACGAGTACATAACCTCGGTGGTAGTTTCATCAGAGCCTCGCGCTGCATCTCACCTCGACGATTCGCCTCTCGGTAATATACTCGTACATAAGCCCTCTGCTGTAATGACACATATCCCAACTCGGATGTAATATACTATTACAGCATTTATTATACACTAATTGTTAATGTGGATAAAATTTCAAATTTGCAATCCTTTAATGCTAGTGTGAAGTTAGTGCAATACATTTTTAATTTATTTCCAAAAACTGTATGCATTTCTGTTTCGACTAGATTTCAAACTATGTATGATCAAGCGGCAAGCTAAAATTACTTGCTAGCGACTACTTTCCGAGAGAGAGAGAGAGAAAGAAAAAACGTTACTGTAGAAATTATCTCGTAACTCTAACGTGTCTTTTGGCAAGCTTTACTTGAATTTAATGTGGTTTAGTAATCTACAGACTCCTAAAGTATTCAAAATTTATATTAATTTAAAAATTACACAGAAATGGCGGTATTTTTAGTACTAGTGAATGCAAAATGTAATTATAAATTTAAGAAAAATCATACTAACATTTAACGTTGACATTTTAATTTAAATTTATGATTATCGTAACGTGTAACATCCAAGTAGATGACTAGTTATGAATTATGGCAGATGTCACGATACATACAGTTATGCATATTGTCAAATGAAATTGTAAGCCGTTCCTATTATTTATATTATCTATTAGGCAACAACTCGTATTTGTGTAAAGGTGCCGTTATGACATATACCTACAATATTTTATAATTATTTTATTGAAAAACTATAAATATTTAAAAGTTTTAAAAAATGCGGATATATTATTTTTACATTAATTTTAACGACCTCATATTCATTAACCGAGAGCACTAAACATATAACCTTCAAACCAAGTTAAGTACGGTTAACATTAATAGTTCAATAAAATATAGACTTTAGATTTCGAGCCAATCTATTTTGTGATAAATGTATTTAGGAAGGAAAACATGTCACAGATTCAAATTTTGACCTAGGTCAATCTGTAACTTAAAGTCTATAAAAGGAAAGAAAAGAATTACCGTCATTATTTTTCTTCTACTCATGTTTATGTATCTCCACAATAAATCATCGTCACCATAAAAAATAGCAAGTATATCAGTGTAAACATTGCTTTCATCAAATATTACAACTGTGTAATTAATTCACGCATATTGATCAGACTAAAAAGTGAGTGAAAGGTTGAAATAATACTTCATTATGATTTATTGTCTCCATCCAAGTGTCTTTCTGTGCGTGATGCCAAATTTATTATAGCGAGGACTTTCTCTACAATATCAACATCCATAATTAATATTTATGTCAAGAGTTATCATATTTATACGACCGAATGACTAATAAAGACAAAAATACTTTGTTATTCCTGTGCATATTTGAAAATATATAGATACGAGTATTTATATTTAAGTAGACTAAAATATATTTAGTACTTCACAATTATACAGGTGCTATATAACGAGTATATCAAACTTTAACATATACCTAAACAATTTTTTTAGATAAAATGAAAAAAAAATAATTATAAAACTTTTTACTTCTTGTACTTTAGTAATTAAAAGGATATTTATGTATGTTTAGTTTATATACGTTTTTCACTCGAAATGACCCATCTAACTGGTTTGTGATACTCGTTGCAAATCTAAATCACCTTTCATACATAGATCAAGAAATTGTTATAGAACTTGTTGTACATTGTCCTGTTTTGGATCAATTGAAAACCCGATTTTTTTCAAAAAGGTCGATCAATTAAAAAACATTTATCCAAATTCCGGAAAATCGAATTTCTAAAAGATATTGATTTTCTAGATTCTGAAAGATTTATCTAAAAACTATTTGGTCCAAGATTGATGGAAAAATCTCTTGATTTCACCAGTATTTGGCGTTTCACACGTATTAGGTGTTATTCGTAAATTGTATTTCGTAATTTGATGTTCATATGCGTAGTAGAAAGTTCTTATCAATAAAAATCGATCTTTTAATAAAATCTTGCGATTCTTTATTGAAATTGATTTTTGACCTAGTATTAAAAATGATATTTTGATTCCTAATTAAAATCGATTTTTTGATCTTATGAAATGAAAAAAGCGTTCCAGGTGACAAACTATTTTTTTAAATTTTTCTAATTAAGTTGGCGATACCATTGATTTTAATATACTAGCGTAATAGAAGATCAATGGCAATACGAGTACTAACGTTTTTTCTCTTTACTATTCTTAGGGGGAAAAAAGAAAAGATATTCCTTTTTAATTCATGGATTCAAATCACAATCCGGGAAACAACAATAGTAAACAAGCATAATTTAAAAAAATACATTTCGGACTTTACAAAAGAATCACAACAAAACATTAGTTTGAGGTTATCTGTCAGTGACAGAAGTGTATACTATTATTCACGAAAGATGACTATTCAAGGTCATTTGTGAGCCGTCTGATATAATATTACTTGCAGATAACTACATTGCATTTTGTATGCATAAGCGTACAACCTGAAATATTTATGGACACATTTTAACTGAAAAAATAAGAATAATTCATTTGAAAATTATGTTTCTTTCTAAATAATGCCTTTCTGAAAGAGTTATGTTCTTCACTATGTTTTTGCATAATACAAAAACATAGACATAACTTATAAACCAAGGAATAATAATTTGATTTAAACGTCAACGCCACTGGGTAAATATTAGCAGAGAGGGCAGTGTAGTAGATAATTAGGTATCTGTAATTCTACGACATATGTCATTATTATTTATAGTGTGTTAGAAAGTAATGCCACTATTTACGTATATCTGTCACACCACATAAATTAAACAGACGTAGGTCAAATAATCTTTCTCTTTCTAATACAAAATATTACTAAGCTACTGCTATAAAGTGATGTCTATTCTTTCTTCGAATAAATGACCTTGAATAGTCATCTTTCGTGAATAATAGTGTATAGGCCATGTGCACATTTTGAGCGTCAGCGCCTCTAACGGCTACATTGGTATTTTTGATTACCGAAACAATTTTGACATTTCGAGACAGTGATACAATTTACAATATAATTTTGACTTGTTGCTATTGTGTATGAATATTATACATCATAGTATATTAAAATGAATAAAGAAAATATTCAAAATGCTATATGTGATGTGACAATCAAAAAAGTCAAAATACCAGCGAACGTACTGTGGCAGCAAATATAATTTTTCTCATAATATTTTATCATATTTAAATTTATATTATAATTTATGATGTTAGTTAAATGTTACAAGATGCACAATACATGGAAATTAAGATTTAAAAGTTGGAAAACTTGAATGATTTAAAAGAAGAAAATTTCTACATATCACGATATCAGTGTATGATGTTAGCATCCTTCTGTTATATTCGCAATAAATGAAGAAGATTCTTCATTGAAAACATATCAGGCTCTAAGTGGAATCAGTTGCACTAGCTCGGAAAAGAAAATACACGAAAAATACGAACCATATTTTTACCTTTAACATTAACATTACTTGTACAAAATCTATAATAAATAGACGAATTCGCATTTAGTGCAAATATTTTTTAAAATAGAAATTGCAAAATTATTCTGACATAAAACATAACCTTTCTATGTTTCATTCGTGCAAAAAATAGTATAAGAACGTTAAGGAATTACCGATCTCAGACAATGTTTAAAGCGCGCTGCTTGATAACCGCCCGACGCCGAAGGCGGAGGGGTGTTACCTAAAAGCAATGTACTTGAGGAAGTTGTGATAAAATTATAAGTATTTATCAATGATCGAGGGGTATTCGGTGAGAAATTTTTTTGCAATTTTAATTAAATTTATGAAGAATTTGTATTCAGCAGAATTTTTATAATTATAAAATCACCCAATAGATGTCAGTAGTAGCTATGAATATGTTTAGCGTGAAGAGTGTAATGATAAGATTGACATTGACACAACGAGAAGACAAGGCACGTTATATTTGCTGGTGTCGCAAAAGTCCATAAAGGTTTTCTGTACGTACTTTTTACTTACAACGGTATTTTTGGGGTATTTTCTTCAATAATTTTATTAATTGAATTGAATCATTATTTGCACTGCAATACCGTGAAAACGACATTTTTAAATTAAAACAATTAATCTTTAATTATCTGTCAAAAAGTGTTTGTTATTTAGCAACTTAGTGACATAAGTGATAATTGTCTTAGGATAATTATCAGTGTAAGTTTGTTTTGATTGGTTACTTTCGCACACGTGATCAGGAATACAGGCATTCAATTGGATAATTTTTTAACCAAAAAATTTTCAGTTTAAGCTTGTAAGGTATACTAAACAACACGCTTTAGATAATTATCAGTAAATTATTCTCCTATATTTTAATTTTAGTTCAATATAAAACAATATGCAAAAGTAATCACATTTTGCAGATAATGAAAAACACAAAATTAAATCAATCTGTATAAAATCGTGTTAAATATTATTATTCTCTACACTGTTAAAATGATATTGGAAGTATCTGAAACTATTTAAAATAACAAAGTTGAGTAGTAGGTAAAAACTAACGCTATGCTGTGACTTTCTCTGTGCCAGAAACTTTGAAAGTCGGTTCATCTAGTGCCATCCACCTCGTAATATTTCATAATTACTCAAGCACTGTGAAAGTGAACCAATCAAATTATTATTTAATACACAAATCACACGTAAACTTGATCTAGTTACCTGTGGCCCTCGTCAAGGTTATATACACAGAATATGTGTGCAAACAAGAGAATAAGATAGTTATCTGTTGAAATCAAAACTAAGAATTTATTTAATGCGTATGTGGAGCACGAAGCAGTCATTTCATCTGCTTCGAAAGCATTTAATAGAAATTCAATAGTGTAAGTTGTCTGGCTATGGCTGTATCATTTAATTCTATTCTATAAGGGATCTACAGTTTATAAAAGTTGAGAGATACCAACTTTCTCAAAATTCTACACTAAATACTTTGCAATTTGCAATTATACATTTTTTAACACATACATATGAATAATTAATCTTGTGTGACAGTTCATACATAATTTTGCAAATTTAGATTTTCATTTTAAATTTTTGTTTCATTTCTATTTCAAATTTGTTTTTGTTTATGATAATAACTGTAACAATTTCTTTTGTAAATAATATACCGTGTGTCTGTCTTAAAGGTGTACATAGGAGATTAACATGGGAAATCAGTTTTTTGCAATTTCTTGCTCGCCTAATTATTTTAAGCAAGAACGCGTCAAATACAAGTTTTAGTGCATAAACCACCCTGTATGTATATATATATATATATATATATATATATATATATATATATATATATATATATATATATATATATAATTATTCATAAATTAGAAAAGCAAAAACGCGTCAAATAAAAATTATAGGGCATAAAGTTTTGCATCTAAGTCAACAAATAGAATTGCCTTTACATGCTTTGTAACGACAGAAATTAATGAAAATGTTGAAAATTACGTTGAAAATATCGACAGCCATGGAATTAAACAAAAAATAAATAATTGCTTGAGGTTTTATCTGTCACAACGTAAGTTAATTTATTTGACGTTTTTGACAATTTGATAAAATGTCAAGCATTTATTTATATTTTGTTCAATTCCATGGCTGTCGAGATTTTCAACGTAATTTTCAGCATATTTATATTTAATTTCTACACTGAGAAAAAGATATAATTACATGAACTGTAAATTTATTTGTTACAAATAAATCCTAAGCTTGAATAGATCCAAATATATCTACAATTGAAGCAATGTGATTATTTATTTGAAGCATTTATTTGACTCAAATAAATATATATTGACATCAATTATATCTTCTATTTCATGAGAACTATGCATTTATTTACGTTAAAAATTATTTTAATTGCGCTAAATTTATTTCATTATTATTGGATATATAATAATTTATTTGAACCAAATTTAAATATCTACCTCTCATAACCTGTCCACTCTAAATAGATTAAAATTGAAGGAAAATAATTAAATAAAGACTAGTACATTTAATTTATTCGTACACCATATTTTTATTAACACACAAATTTAATCCTTAAGTATATTAATGTACATATAATAAAAAATTATAAAAGTATAAATACACAATCTGTACAGATACCGATGCATATGCCTTGGTATAAAAGATACACCGAATGCAAAGCAAATATTCAAAACTCCACTGAAGTAGTATATTTTTCACTGTTTCGTCACCCATATTCACTACTTTTTAGGACACGAATGAAAAACAAATCGCCAGAAATGAACACTGTCACAAATGAGCACCACCATAAACAAGATGCAACGTACAACAAATGAATAAGTCCATACAAGTCACTTCACTTAAAATCGTCATTTGACAAATAGAACATTTTTCACTCAATGGAAATATTATTTTGCCACAAATAATATTTATTTGTGTAAAATAAATATAAATTCATACAATAAAAACTATTTTTCATTGTAATTAAGATAAAGTTTACACAAATATATTATGAATTTAATTCTAAACAATTACATATTTGTAAGAAACAAATAAATATTTCAGAAAATTATAAATTTATTTATTAAAAATCTCAATTTTAAATGCTAAATCTAAATATATTAGTTTATTTGAGAAAATTAAATTTAATTTAAATGAAATAAATGACGGTCAAATAAATAATATAACTGAATGAATAAAATACATTTCATATTAAAGATTAAATTGTATTTGTTCCAAAGTTGCAATAATTGAATGAATGAAGTACCCCTTAATTATGAATATTTATTTGCTAAAAACAAGTCATTTTTCTCAGTGTATCGTTACAAAGCATGTAAATGTAAATCTGTTTATTAATTTAGATGCAGAATTTTATGCCCTAAAACTTTTATTTGACGCATTTTTGATTAAAATAATTAGGCGAGCAGGAAATTGCAAAAAACTGATTTCCCATGTTAATCGCCTATGTACACCTTTAAGACAGACACACGGTATATTTGAATTCAAGAATTTTAGACCTGTCCAACAATATTTATCTGTTATGAAGGTCAAAGAAAATTATGGTTCAAAGTATCATAAGCTGCATAAAATTGTCCTCCACTCGATTTCTAGGAGCCTGAGTTTTGTGCGTTACGTGAGATTATGTGAAGATTGTCTAGAAAAGTAAGATTGCCGCCTTTGACTTTTTTTTCTTCTTTTTTAAGTTGATGACAGCTTTCTGCAAGTTCACCCAACGATGTAAAAGCGTAAATTACCATTATTCTCTGTAAATAACCAAGAATTTACCAAAAAAAATTGAAAGATTCCGCATATGTTGAATTACGCACAGTTAATTATTTACGATTATGCTCATCAATTATTTTCTTTATATTTTACACAAAAATAAACCAGATAGAGTTTTGACTTCTATTTTCATCGAATGGTTTATGTTCACAATCTAAAAAATGTCAAATTGTTTTTTATTGTTATCATGCTTCGATATTTTTATCAAATTTATATTCATGAAAGATAAAATATATATTTCGTTTATTTATAAACACTTTCACGTAATTATTTTATTTATATAAGTTATAAGTTCCTATAATTTTCTTATCAACTGGGTTTTTTAATAGGCTCATTTGGGTTTTTTCAAATGAGTTTTCTTCAAAAAAACATTCTGATATGCGCTGTTGATGTCAAACCCAGAAGCATAACATAAACATTAAATATTACCATAATTATATCTACAGATTATTACCCATTACTGCGTGTCAATTTTATTTTGATACCTAAATGTGAGAAAGAATTTCTCTTATTTTATCGATAATCAAACTGTTTATTAATAGTCCAAATTTTCAAGATATAATCTGTGTAAAATATATAAATAATGTAATATGTAGCGAATATCTTGTTTTCAGCAAATAATAAATTGTTCAATTTATAAATAATGACAATGAACAATAATTTTTTATTGTTTCATGGTGTAAATTTAGTGCAAAATTTTAATTAAATCAAAACATGACATGCTCTATTTTTACACACAATGTCGACGCCTTTTTCCATAAGTCAAGAATGTCGTTTTTTTCCCTTATTTAACAAATAGTATATTATATGCTCAAGGACTAAAGTGCATATTCAATCCTGTGGGTGAAGTTTATTTCCCGATCCGAAGGTGAGGGAAATAATCATCTGAGGGATTGAATGCACTTTAGTCCTGTGGTATATACGCTATTTTTCGCACTATCAAATGGAACCATATTAGTGTAAAAGAAATTAATCTTACAATTTGACAATACAAATGTCAAAAATTTTGTTCAAATTTAAACTCAACGCCTGCTCAAAATGTAGTGCAGATACGAATAAATAAATCATAGTAACTATATGATGTTATGGAAACATCTAGTTTATTTTTACTATAGTCCCCCAGGGATTTTTTTCATATTTAATTTGAACTTTAGTCCCTAAAATGAGTGATTAGAATCGCTCTTTAATCTCGGGAGTGCGAAAAGCTATTTTTATTTTTAAACGCATTTTTGTCAGCCTTATTCAAATGAAAATTTTTTGGTTAAAAAAATATCCAATTGAATGCCTGTATTTCTGATCACGTGTGCGAAAGTAACCAATCAAAACAAACTTACACTGATAATTATCCTAAAACAATTGTCACTAAGTTGCTAAGTAACAAACACTTTTTGACAAATAATTAAAGATTAATTGTTTTAATTTGAAAATGTCGTTTTCACGGTATATGACAGTGAAAATGATGATTCAATTAATAAAATTATTGCAGAAAATACCCTTAAAAATACCGTTGTGAGTAAAAAGTACGCATAGAAATCCTTTATGGACTTTTGCGACACCAGCAAATATAAAATTGAACGTGCCTTGTCTTCTCGTTGTGTCGATGTCAATCTTATTATCGTTACACTCTTCACGCTGAACATATTCATAGTTACTACTGACATCTATTGAGTGATTTTATATTTATAAAAATTTTGCTAAATACAAATTCTTTATAAATTTAATTAAAATTACAAAAAAAATATCACCGAATACCCCTCGATCATTGATAAATACTTATAATTTTATCACAACTTCCTCAAGCACGTTGCTTTTAGGTAACATTATAAGTTCAGAAATCTAATATGCAAATGCAGTGGTGTCAACTTTCTGATAATTATTGTACATGTAAGATCATTTGGGCAGGTGTACCATGTACAATAGTAAATTTGTACGTCATATAACAAAAAATATGTGCAGGAAAAACGAACTAAAAACTGAATAATTCCGATGAGGAAGTTTGAGATAAAACACATCATTTTGAGTGTTGAACTTCAATGTCTGAGATATTAAGTGTCAGACTTACAGATATGTAAACATAACCTATAAAAATAAATATTCCTATCATTTTAACAGTTTTTTAACGATTTCAAATAAAGTTAACCCTAGGCACCGAAGTGCCTTTTTATCATTTATGTTTTATTTTCCTTAACCTAAGGGGCCTTGGCAAATGATTTCCACGTTCGTGATAGAAATTAGAACTTCAGAGCCTTAATACATCAAATAACTATTAACAAAACTCGGACAAAATTTATAGTTATTATAAATAAATAATCTATTATAATCTAAATATATAAAACTGCCATAATCATACAAAATTAATGATATGTTTGTTTTTATACAAAAAATTACAAATTACTATTGCGGCTGTATTGATATAATTTATCAGTTATTTATTAAATGTTTCTTTGTTATCTATCAAACCAATTGCAAAATATCCGCCTAGACACCTAGTCAATGCCAAATAATTAGGCAAACAGTTAAAAACCTATCGGCAATGCTTTAATTACGAATCAATACGTATGTCTGTATATAAATATGTAAAATCATTTCAAGGTCCTCGACCTCAAATTTCCAGTGAAACAGGATTCACGAGACACAAAACACACATTTGGAGCACATTTTTGCGATAACCTTGGAGTGCAAAAAATAGTTATTAGAAATTTAAAAGTAAAATTTAAAGAATATAATTGGTTGGTTTTTATGTATTTAATATGGAATTAAATATTGTTTAGAATAAGGCCCGATCCTACCACCTCTAGCAAAAGTGACATTTTATTAAATATCCAAAATTATAACATAACCCTAGATTAGCATTAACTGACACTTTAACTAGAGGTCTTACAAAAAGTCAATAAACATGCAAAATAAAATCATTTTAAACAACTACTATTGAAAATATTATCATATGAAAAGATATCACATATGCATGCAACATTTTTTAACTTTTATATAGAACATAGACAAGGAATTTCACCAACAAATATACTTGTATTTTAATGTAAGTTGTCAGGTTACAACCTTTACATGGATATAACGAATCATTCAACAATAGCAGATTATTTAGTTATTAGTTTCAGTCAGGATTGCAACTACCAAAATCGTTTATAAAGATTGATAAAATTACTCGAAACTGCAGTCAAACATGTTTTATTGGATTAAAATAAATCGACGTTTTGGTAATATTATGACCATCTTCAAGGCTCTACAATTTCATTAATATGGTTACAATATGGATAATTTTTTAATCAACAATTAGTTACATCCAATGTAAAAAAATGGTTGTAATACAAAAACACATTTTAAAATTTATAAATAAAATATTATCGTCAAATATGAATAAAATAATAATTAATATCGTTTAGTTTTTAATAGTTTTAATTTTATGCGTTTTGTGGATGGAGTATAAAAGCTAATGGATTTTCAGTATTAGCTCAAAAAAAAAAAACACATTGTGATTGCCTGATATGACAAATTGAATAAATGCATATATAAATTTAAATAAAGCCAAATAAATATATCGAGTTTTTTTTATCAGTGTACATGGGCGTATTTTATTACCATAGTTACATTTAAAGTGATTGATAGCAATGTTTACCTCGAAAAACTGGACATAGGGAGTTGTCAAAGTAATCAAACTGTCATCTTCCAAAATGAAATATGAAGAAAAAGTACAAATCATAGCACTATATAAGTCTACTATGAGTCTTAGGAAGTGGTCAGAGTCATCAAACTGTCAAGATCGATTTCAGATATTGTTTTTATATCGAAAGGGTATGTTATTTTTATTTAACTGTATCATTTAATGTTTCTTATTATGAATTACCTTTAAAAAAATCTGATGTGGCCAACACATAACCTCTCGCCAGATATTTTACCTGGTTGTACGCATAAAACGAAAAATATTTTTAAATACAAATACATATATTCATGTCTCACTACAAAATAATTATTTTAATATAAATTATGTACAATACATACATTTTCTTTATATTCAATATCCTGAAATTTTCTTTTTCTACTTTCCTTTTCGTTTTCTTTATATTCGTCATTTTTTTTGCAAATTCCTTTTATATTCTTTTTTACGTATATTCTTTTGCGTTGTTGACTTTTTTTATTTTCATAATCTTCATAATAATGTACAAATATTTTTGACAGAGGCATACAAATATTTTTGACAGTGACATTTATGTCTCAATTACAAACATTTGAATTTCTTGCCTTGTAGTAGTTTGATCTGAGATTTTTTACATCAAATTATTTTATATGCCTTTCTTTATCTCTAAATATATAGACGATATAATAATGAATTTATATTTATCGAATAAAGAATTTAACGTTCTTTAATATAAGTATTTACATAAATTTTCGATAAATAATATTTAGATAATTTTTTTCTTGTAACTACTACTTCCGGTTGTCCAATTGTTACCAAAACTGACTCGACTCTTCCCATTATTGTTAGATTGAGGAATCCGTAGTTAAAAATGTGTTAAGTCTTATAGTATTTGAGATATAGTGAATCCAACATCCACACACACACACACACACACACACACACACACACATCCACACACACACACACACACACATACGGACATCATCGTAAAAATGTTATAATCGGATTCTAGGGACCTTAAAACGTGTTTATTCATTAAAATCTGGATATGCGATTTTTAGCATGAATACAATACCTCTCTTAGCGAGAGGTAAAAATGCGATAATACATTGCCGTCAATCATTTTAAATGTAACTAAGGTAATAAGGAGTTTTTGCATGACGTTCGAGAAGATTCCGTCAACGCTAACGTTACGTCTTTAATAACGGACGTACAAAGTAACGGGTTTTCAAAAGTTTTGATTTTGCATCACGTTTTAATCACAACTACGTTGGTTTTGAAGTTCAGGTTATTTTTAATGATGTTTCAACCACATATTTTCATAAAGGTTCATCTCTGTGTCATTTCTTAGCAATCTCAAATTATTGTCCATAGTAAATTCTTTCAATTTTATACATTTTACCCAATTTAAGGAATGAATAAGAAACTGTTGAATTTTTATGACAGTTCTGATTGCAAAACAAAAGTGTTCTGACGTTTTAAAATAAATGCCGGGCCTACTAGGTTATAGTAGACGTGCGTCAACTGGCCCGTCTTTTACCACTGACGGACGTATTACGTTTTCAAATTTCACGTTCGACAAGTAACAAATATGATTTTGCCTAGCGACCAAGACGTTAGCCCAGCCTATACGTCTTTCGTGAAAACGCTCTGCAAAAACTCCCTATTGACACTAATGACATACGCCCATGTCCACTGATAAAAAAAAAACTCTCGGTATCTTGACAGTAACATGTGACGATAATAATTGTTAATTGAATTAAAGATCCGTGCTTAGTGGAAACTTATATTGTGAAAAAAAAATACATTTGTTTATAAAACAAACTATGAGATTACTAAGACATTTCCCAAAATGTATTTAAAAATAAAAATACCATTTATTAGCATATAGTACTACTAACTCAATCCATATAGGAACATAATAAATACCAACATTAAATTAAAGCAAAACTTCTTTTCTTTTTAATAACACACACACATTCGTTTTATATTAGATATTGCTTATGAATTCTGAATACAAATAAATGATAACAAATTGCTATATGATTTGTGTGTTTACTTTTATAAAAATGCAATTAACAATTTTCCTGTATAACAGTAAGTTTGACGTCACTACAGTTCGGATAAAGACACGACCGACGTTTGTTAGCAACATTAAATGATATCTACATAGATTATATCAAACGTATTTTGGTTGTCTCTTCTTATGCAGTAGTGTCGTCAATCAAATTTTTCAAATTTTTATTTATATACAGAGTGTAGAGGATAATGTTTTCAGTATAGGAATATTAATCCAATTTGAAATAAATAAATGTAGATTACACAAAAAATGATCTTTTCAATGATAACTTTCCAATACGTCGTCCACGTTGTTAACTCAATCCAACAGTGATAAAAAAAATTGAGCATCGCCATATAAAAAGTTTCTAGCAAAAATCCTATATTTCCAGTGAAATTATAAGACAAATATATTATATCAATTGCACTTGACACTTCTTCATATAGTAGCTGTTTCCAATGTTTCCATAGCTGGATACTTTATGAAATTTAATTTCTTTATAATTACTTTCCCTCACCTTTAGGTAAGGAAGGTATTGTCTTTGGTCAAAAAATTCGATGATAAACTTTTAATCAATAAGCACGTTTTAGTGTCCCTAAAATACGATTTTACTATTTTTATGATGATGTCTGCATGTGTGTGTGTAACAGTGGCCTATCCAGGACTCATGGTAAGGGGGGGCTGCCATGGAACTATTACTTATTTACATAGGTATACTGTTCACCGTCTAGTTAGCAAATGCAAGTTATATTTTCAAACAATTCTGAATTGAAAATAAGGACGATTAACTGTAGAATATTAATGTACAAAATATAACCAAACAAAAGATGACAGTATGTTCATTCTTTATTAATAAAAAAAATCACTGTGAACATAGGAATATTCATTTAACAGAACTAAAAATGGTGTCCTTAACGGCCTCCAGCCGTTAAGATGTATAACGGACGCATCACAGAATAACGAGAGATTTTGTCACGGAAAATTTATAAACAACAAAAAAAATTGTCAAAATGACAGGAGAAAGAATTTTCAGAAGATATTCCTATGTTTAAATTATATGTCATTATCATTACTAAAAATCTTGAACGCCACACGGCCGATATACAAATAATAGACTTGGCTGATTAACTTCAGCCCTGTCCGTTATTTGCTTTATATCGGCCTAATAACGTTAATATCTATTTATGCACCACGTACGCACTACATTAAAGCGAAAAATAAATGATTCGCTTCTAACATTTCGTTATAATTGTAAAACAATATTTAATTTTCTACTTTTTTTGGAAAATATCTGAAACTTCCTCCGTATTAATGTAAATTTTTATATTTTACTATTATACTACTAGTACATAAGAACATGAGAGCTAATTATTAAGCCCTATCGCCATTTTACTTCTTAAAGAATTTTTCAAATATTTTAATATATAAAATTCAGAAAATGATTAATTTAAATACATTATATGTTCAATTCATTGGACTTTAAGGGGGGGGGGGCTCAAGCGCCCTAAGCCCCTCGCTGAATACGCCACTGGTGTGTAACATAAATTTCGTCTGCGATAACTCTAATACTACAATTTCAAAAATTATAATTCTTTCGTGTTCCTCTCCATTATATCCATATGAAAAGCTGATTAGATTTTGGTTACAATTGGTTAACCGGAAATACCCTCATTTGAAGATTTTAAAAGTTCTACTTGAAAAAACTATTTTAAATATCATTTTTTCATATTTAATGTTATAAATATTAAAGAATATTTTATTCTCCATACGATTTGACTATGTTTTATACTTAATATTAAATGGATATACAGTTAAAATTATAAAAAAAAATTCATAAAGTAGCCATAGCTATGGAAACAGTTACTATATTAAGAAAATTCTAATTGAAAGATATCAGTGACAGTCAAGTGAAATTGACATAGCGTGTTTGTCTTATAATTTTACTGGAAATATAGGATCTTTTGCTCGAAATTCTCTGTATAAAATTTGTATAAAATTCATAAAACTGCCGAAAGGTAATGTACAAGAAATAGAATCTATTGCAAAGAACTTTCTGTATGAAATTTGTACAAAATACTTAGAAAAAAAACGTACTTATTAATTAAAAACTCATCATCGAATTTTTTGACCAAAGACAATACCTTCCTTACCTAAAGTAAAGAAAAGTTACGTAAATATTTTGTTCTTGAAATATCTTTTAACACATTTTCAATTTACCCTTTTACCGCAATTTTTCAGTAGAATAATCAGTATTTCTAATTACTTAGATGTTCTACGGAACAAAAATCAACAAAACAATAAAAAAATTATGTAAAAAACCGCTTTCTAATTGGCAAAGTTCCAATCATTCTATCGGTACTTTACGTAAGTACAAACTCCCTAATTTCGTTTACTATCAATTATCATTATATAACTTCTTCTTCCTACATTATGAAGATGACTTAATAACTACCTATTATAAATACCTTTCTTCTCAATCATACCACCATTCGCCATTCGCTTCCCCTCGATTTCACTTACCTAGAAAAAAAAGACAATATTAGTAAATTTATCACTACTTATTAACTATTGGTAATTCGTTTTTAATTCCTGTTTCTAGGCACACTTCGATCGCAGTGACCTTGACAGTAAAATCTCGTTAGGCAGTAGGTAACCGATACATGAAATTGTACGGGTGCAGTGGTTTCACGAAACATTAACTAGCATTAGAATAAAAATAAATTGTTATCAAGTGAATAAGTTATGAGTGTTTTATCAAAAAATGTTATCAGCATGGGTGCATCGAACGGTTAGCAAGCTAGCAAGGTCAACAAGATTAGATCATATGCATAAAAAGAAATTATATTTTTTAACTATTTACAAGTGATTCTGAATTAATAGGGTGACAACTCATTATCACTGGCATAACAACCTTAGGTGAAAATAGATTGCCTAAATTGTTGTGGCATAACATCTTATTAAAGCAACGCTATATTTCACCTAAAACTAGCCAAAAAATATATAATATTAAAATTTACAAAAAAATATGATGTGAAAAAGGCTTAATTCACCCCAAATCTGTAACAAACTTACTAACTCTGAGCAACATTGCTATAACAGATAAAAAATAATAATTGTAAATACTAAATAAAACATGAAAATAACAGGCTTTACATTTCTTTCTATTAGTTACAATTTTTAGCAATGTTGCTAAGATTTATAGCAACTTTGTTACAGAATTGGGGTGAAATTAATATAACTTATTTTCTAAATAGCTTCCAAATTATGTTAATACTTTTCTCGTATTTATATTTTCCACAAAAATAATTTTTTACAACTTGTTTGAAGCGCATATGCAGAAATATTAACATTTCTTTTTAAGTTTTACTAATATTTTAATTTTAATTACAGATTGACAAGTCTAGTCACTTCAAGGAACTTCATCGTATATTGTTAATGCTAGATGAGATATAGTCCATTTTCGTTTCGTGTAAAATTGACATCCTCCATTTCTCTCGGTTGTCATAATTATTCATTTTATACCTGAAAGTCCCTAATTTCTCAATATAATCTTTGTTTGATGAATAAAGAAAATTAAACCACGATAAAGACGTCAATTAATAGATACCTTTATAAATTTACCGTTGGAATTTAAAAAAAGAACTAGTTAACTGAAAATTTGCGTAAATATCCCTTAAGAATATAGCAGAACACGGAAATAGACTGAGATGATTCTGCCAGGAGTATAATTTCTAACGAGTACATCATTTCTTATATTATTACTTAGGTGTAAAAATTGAGATCTAACGGCATCATTAATAGTTGATTCTCATTATTTAGAGTAAATGTTGTGACGTCAGCGTTACTACAGCATGAGAAGAGAGAACATAAATATGTTACAATCCAAATCGGACATTGATGTCTCTTGCTCTTTTGACATTACATACACACGTCAGTCGTAGTCCAACTGTAGTGACATCAATGTCAGCATTTTACATAAAAATTATGAATCGTATTATTGAACACATAAAAATAGAAAAAAATAGTAATTTTTATTTTGTTCTCATCTATTTATAGTTAAAATTTGTATGCAGTACCTATGTAATTTATCAAAAACTTATAATATTTTGTCCCCTCTGGTAGGTATGTATCTCCATATCTCTATGTATTGAATTTTTAACTAAAAGAGTAGATAACATTATAGCTTTGGAAAATAATTATCATTCACATATGCCCGAAAGAAGTGATAACTTTGTACCGATTACTTCAACTTAGTAGAATAAATTTAATGATTAGATAAAAGGTGTGATTTATTGCTATTAACATACCTAGGAATGTTATGTACATCATAACTGCCGCAGATGTCATTTTGAAATCTGAGCTCGTAGAGCGAGGATTTTAAGACAGCTAAGGCTTGTTATGATTCATAACATCCGTGGTTTATTCAATAGTTTATCGGTTTCAGAAAATGAAGACTATATTAATAAATATTATTTTCTGAAATTCTTTCGTTAATGCTACTTTCAGAATGCTATGGTTAACAGAACAATTTTTTGACATATGAGAAATATTCAAATTTGTGCTTTATTCCTCATGTTTATTATTTTAGAAAAAAGTAAACCGTATTTAGAACGATACACTAACGTTATCTGTATGTATTAATGAAGAGCATTATTCTTTCATTTTATTTTATTTCCATTTTATAGACCGTTGTTGACAAGTCAGTATGGTAATAATAGGTTTGTTCGTGGTAGCGATCCCGGACTAGTTTGGGCATCACCCGGACTGCTCTGATTAGTACGTGACCAACAATGACCAATCAGTGTCAGTCGGAGTAGTACCGCGAACAACTAAAATGAAACTGCGCATGCGTACGATGCTCAAACTAGTCCGGGATCGCTACCGCGAACAATCCTATTATTACCATACAAATACAGTTATTACTTAGTTACCAGCCTACATGTACATGTAAACAATGGATTAATATCTTGAAACCGGTAAACTATAAATGTTTTGTAAATAGTTATATTTGATAATTTATTTACGAACACAACAACGTTTATAATATTAAAAACAAGAGTAGTGTGCGTGGTTTCGTCGGCAGCTAGAGAGCCCGAGAGTTGCGCGCGCACTTGCTTGCCATGTCTCAGCGGCAGCTTGGGGATGGAGTCAGTCAGACACCGGACAAATAAATGAATATGCCACAACACTATCATAGTTCCAGGAAGCAAACTGTAGAGGCGCGACAGTGCTTTGAATTGAAAATATTTTGCAATATTTTGTATTGTAAAATCACATAAGTCGTCACATACGTCATTGAACCTACGTTTTAACATCTTTAATTATTTGGCAATTCAATTTATTTGACGTAATGTAGAACTGATAAGCTGATGAACATTCGTTGTGCTATTTGATATAAAGTGCAGTGCAAAGAAGCAGGTGGACGTTTCTTTTATATTTAATGACGAAATGTACCATTTTCAATAACGTATTATCTTACATATAAACAAATATTAAAATAGAAGTGTATGTCTAAATGACTAGTAATTTTAAATTTATTTAGAAATGAATTTATAGTTATTGTTTTCTGATTATTTAAAATATGTGTGTATTATCTTTTATTATCAAAATTTCAATTTGTGTATACAATGACATGTCACCTATGTCACAGAGTATCTAGACGACCAAGCCATCACAGTGTGCGTTAGTTTATGGAAGCAATCTGTAGATGTCACTATTTCGTATTTCGAAAAATACATTGTGTGTCCTATCTGCAGTTGAGGTGATCAGTGGCTGGAGTGGGGAAGCCTTAATCGCTACGTTTGAATGCACAAATCCGTCTTCGTTTATATATTTAATATGTCTGAATGCATGTTTAGAAAATTCAAATTTATGTTTTCTCTTATTAAATAAGTGAAAATATTATACATATTATCTAGTACTAAGACATTGCAGTAATATTTGCGTAGAAAATATATACATACACACATATATTTTTTTATATGTAATGCCTGCAAAATATTTTTACAACTTTCGAATTTAAACTGTCATATTATTTACCCATCCCATCGGCAATCTTAACTTCAATTAAAATGTTTTACTTTGTATAGAAACCGAAAATACTCTTGCCTCCTCAATTGACGTACTGTCAAAAACACCCCTCATCACCTCAGTGGGCACTATTTCATAGGCGAAGTTAGACTTTAAAATTAGGGGGTGCTAAAGTCTCTTACCTTAATATGAAAAAAAAGTTGGTTTACAAAATAAAACAAGTATTTATTTGATTATTTATAAAATAAATAAATATATCATCACGGCACGGCCTATTACCCATTGCTGAGTGTGCCAATCTGCTTTGTACACAGATATCGGTGATGATGAAATATTTGCACCGTGAGCGCTTACCAGGCGTCACCTCATGGGCACTCGTTGCACCATAGGGGTCAATTTGTGCCATTTAAAATTCGAAATATTTGGCGTCGGTCGGGATCGAACAAGGTTCACCATATTCTCGACACTGACATTTTAGTTTGTGAAAAGGAAGTTTGGAACACAACGCGCAGCTAATTTTCTGTTTCCATTCAATAGAATAAATTCTTGCAAAATATCTTAGGTATTATTTTTTTTTTTTTCTTAAAAGTTCATTTTCAATATTCTATACTGATCTACCTACTACGAAATGTGAAAAGGAAGTTTGGAACACAACGCGCAGCTAATTTTCTGTTTCCATTCAATAGAATAAATTCTTGCAAAATATCTTAGGTATTATTTTTTTTTTCTTGAAAGTTCATTTTCAATATTCTATACTGATCTACCTACTACTAAATTAGTAAAGAGATTTTGTGTCATACTAGTGCTCAGCCAGTTTTTAATTCTCCTCATAACAAAGAATAATAATTTTCTGAAGTTTATAATAAATACTAAATGTACGAGTACCTTGATACACTTTTAATATTATTTGATTCTTGCCTGCTCATCAATTTCTTGATAATAGTAATATTCAGCTTTCAAAACATCTTTATTTATTGCAAAAGTGGTATAATGATTTATATCTACGGCTATTGCTAGTTCTTGACTTTCTAGGGAAAATCGGTGTTTTAGGTGTGAAGTTATTGCATCACTGAGAGACTTAGCACAATATTTCTCCCGATAGGTTTGCTAATGGGCTAGTTACTTTAACCTTCAAAAGATTTTGAAACGTCAAACGAACGTCAAACATAACTATTAATTAAAATAAAAATAATAAATTTAGACTACGTATTTGTTAAAAACGTTTGTTTTATTGCACCTATTGTACAGTATTCTATATTTTGTGTTTATATAAATGTGCCACAATCATGAAAAGTCACGATTACATGCAATAATATATGTGTATTCTTACAAAAGTCTGTACATTGTAATACGTACTTAGGAGAATATCCATATGCTGCCATCTACGCTAAGCTTTGCGCTAAGGGTCTCATTATATGATAGTACAGTAAATATATGAATTCGGAAAGAATCATCATCAAGAATTATCAACACGAGTACGTAAGCCAGTATCATGTGAACTAGATCCAATTGTTGATGCGACCAATAATTTTTAAGTAATTTTGACTCGCTTTTTTATTTTTGTAGTTTTAATAGGTTCGATTTCAATATAGTTATTTTTTTAAGCAATTTCAATATCTCTCCGTGAGTACAAAAAGACATAGTCAGTTCTTCTAATATTTTTTTTATTACATCATTTAAATTCCCTTCTTTGCTTTGAAGGTTCTTTCTTAATATGTTGATAATATTTAATATAACAGTCAATATGAATAGATGTCTTAAATGAAATTGTTAAAATTTATAGAAATTTTGTTTGGGGGTGCTAATTCAAAATTTGTACCCCCCTAACTACGCCTATGAGTATTGTCGATTACTTTCGAAGCTTTTGTGATACAATAATTGAAAATTACATTCGTATTACAAATTAAATCAATCTTGTAACGCGGAATAACACATTCAGAAATGAGTAGATTATGTAGGCATATTATTTATTTATAATTATATTTATACATATATTTCAATTGAACTTTTCAAAGACTATAAATGTATTATATGAACCTCCATATTGTTTGTAAGAATAAGAACATGAACATGTAACGTTGTGGTAAGAAAGCGTAACTTTATAACTGTGAGTTTTTCAGTGTGATTGGCCTATGCATTCCACTAGTCTGAAATATTTTTCACAAGCGCTTATCACCCTGTGTAACGTTATTTTAAGTTATTTTCCAGCAGCTGCTACCTATAAATTCATTATTAATGGACTAATATCTCGTTTATGGTTTACTGAACTTGTTATCACTATGACGTATATTCATTTTCTAAACGAAAATATTCTTTCGCGGAATTACTAGTATGTGTTATGTATTTCCTTTCTTTTGTTCAGCTGGAAAATTTGGCAATAGTTCTCATTTCGGAAACGGAAATACTAGTAGTTTTGTATTAAACCAATTAAATTTAACGCATATTCGTTATTATTAATCGCATTTCACCGCTTTAATAGGTAGGTAAAAAATGTAAAATACATATTAGTATAACGGTGTGACAAATTTTTTTTCCCCATGTCCCCATTTAGGGTTTCATATAAATCACTATAAAGCATTCTTAACAACCACATAGGCATTTACAAGTAACTTGTGTTACGGAAATTCCAAAACACTTTAAATTATTTGCATCCCACTATATGGCGGGTCATTTCATGTCTACCTGGGAGTGAGGCAGGTTTTCCTACCCTAAACAGAGATTAGTTCATCGACCTTTTAAAAAGGAAGAATTGTTCTACTTTGCGGTTGCATATAAGTAGTTTCAACACAAAAAGATAGCTGCGGCTACGTCAAAAGTTTACAGTGTATCATTCATAAACACTTAGTTTCGACATATTATGTAGCTTCCTTGCCAAAAACCTTCCAAACCCTTGGTTTATAGATGTAGCATATAGGCAAAAGCCTTCTTCAAAATTTGCATCTTTTCACTGTAAGTACTTTATACCACTTTTAACACAAAATTTAAGACACATTTTCTTTTCCAACATTTTAAAAAAATTGTCGAGCATATCAAAATGCTTCGTTAATTTGTAACTGTCAAACACAAACTACGAATGCGAATCAAATATGAATAAGTCCGTGTTACACTCCACACACCATGGTACCAACGTGATAAAAAAGAGCTCAATCGAGTTGGCAACATTGCCCGTCAAGTCAATTAATTTGATGACGTTTAACAAATAATTAACTGAGATAACCTCTTACCATAAAAATTAAAGGTTAAGCACGATTCATAAATAAAATTTCAGCAAAGTTTAATTGTTAATATTAACTAATGGTCGAAGAAAAAGTATACTTAGTACATCTTTTTAGTTGTAAGACAATGGGGTATTCTAATGAAGTAAAATTTAAGGTAAAAAGTATAATATTGTGCTAAAAAATAACCGAATAAGGTAAAAAAATCTAAATATATTTTTTCTAACATGAGTTTTCTTGTAATTTATTTTGGCGCTACAAAGATATCACATGATCTGTGACGTATGAGTGACTTATGACATTTCTAACAAATTTTATACATAAATCTACACCATTTAACAAAAAAACATTTTTTCTGCAATTGAAGCGTTGGTAACTGTATTGTTTGTATTAGTTAAATGCGGTTTCTGACCAACTTTTTATTTTTACATAATATGATACGAGACAAAAAAATAAAATACCCGTATTTTTCATATCGATTAATTATTCGTACTTTACGAGAAAATAATTATTAAAAAATTTAGGGAAGGGATTTGTGATGTGACACTGGTAGATGCGTGAAAAAAGACGGTTAGACTGGGAAGGAAAAAGATAGTTATAACCAGATGTGATCATACCACACCTACTACAATATAAACGCGACACTGATAGGCTGATTTATAACTGCCTCTTTCCTTCCCGCAGTCTGTCTGTCTTTGTCCACGATTCTAACATATTTACGACATATATCCCTTCTCCAAAACATTAAATTGTTAATAACAAGATTATTACAAATTAATGTTTAGTTTTTATTATAATAATGAGAAGCTATAGTGGTTAGTTTTTATATTGAAATTCGAATATAGTCACATACCCCTTTATGTTTTATATGGTTACAAGTATTCCATTTTTATAATGTATTTCTAAATGTGGTAAGCTGTTCCTATGTCACATCCTGTAAAATTCAAGTTTTCAAATAATATTTAAAATTTCATCTCTCAAATTAGTAAAAAAAAATAATCGAATTTTTTAGATTTGTAATATAAATATATGAAAGTTTAAAAAAATTAAATAATAGTTCACTTGCTTTCCTTCCATGAAAAAAGATATAATTTACTCCCAAGTTGCATACAAATTTATTTTACGTATGCAATAAAAATGTGAAAAAAATCCCATAGCGTTTCATTATTTCACTCCGCAGCGTGAAAAAAGTGCACGTTTTTAACAGACATACATTAAAATATCCTCGCTAGTACGAAATATAAATCATATGTATTATTACAAGGTCGCGTGGCTGAGTGTGTTATGAGACAGGTTGTGGTTTTGGCGGCGCCCCGACCAGTCAACTTGAAAATTTTTATCTTATTAGTTGACGCCGTAGATTTATTGAAATGTATTTCACGCATGATGAGAAAAGTAATTACTCGTATTTACAATAATTATTTATTCAGTATTGTTGATTAAAATATAAGTAAATAATCATAGTTTAAATTTAGAATGTTACGTAAATGAAAATTACAGAGTATAAAAATTTACAGTGTATCAAAACAAAGTTATCAAACCATATGCATATCCCACGTTTTTCTAAAAATATGTGATTTATTTTTCAAGGAACCATAAAATTAATAATAATTGATTTTTAATAGATGTTACAAACTATGAATATTAGTTTCTGTATGGTAATTCGACACCATACTTTCTCTTAACTGATCGTTTTTCTTTTTCTCTCCTCTCTCTCACTCTCTCGACGTCAGCACAATCTGCTGGAGGCAAGTTAAGATTATCTTCTTCGAATCGTTTCGCGAGCAAAAAATCTAGTTTCGCAAGTAGATATGTCTTCTGTTCTCCATCTCTGTTGCACACATTATACAGATAGGAAACCACGTTGTAGTCTTACCTCCTTCAATACAACGATGATGTATATGTTTGTCTCTGTTTACTTGTGCTTTGTTTTGTTTGAGAAAGATTATCGTTTCGACACAATTAATTTAATGTTTGCGAAGGGGTTTTTTCACATATTTCGCGAATTTTCGACAAGAAAGATTAAGATTGTTTCGTCTTAATATATTACGGGAGACATTTCTGGGTTTTACCGAATAACAAAAAAGGAAATACATATATCAAATAAGTTTCTTTAATTCTATGCAAAGCGTGTGACAGGAATCCACCTGTTTCAGTGACAATTTACTTGTATAGCAATGGCAGGTATACAGTATGTCATCCTATAGTCTAGAGTTTAGAATGCTATCGAAAGACTATGATACAAAATAAAACATTATAATAAAATACATTCCCCTTGTTCCAAGCAATCGAATAAAAATAATAATTTACGCAACAAGTATAGAAAGTGGAACTTTTTTGAGTGAGTACTGTGTTGTAAAATCATAAATTCAACATAAAAGATCTGCACTATTTTTTCTACAATATCTTAATTAAAATATAGGTATAGTTATATTGCAAATAATTATACAGTTCTGATTAAAACAATAAATATTTAAATATAAATATACTATCACGGCTTATTACCAATTTCTAGATA
Source organism: Harpalus rubripes (assembly GCA_963082715.1). Taxonomy (NCBI): domain Eukaryota; kingdom Metazoa; phylum Arthropoda; class Insecta; order Coleoptera; family Carabidae; genus Harpalus; species Harpalus rubripes. Next base: position 18,902,981 of record OY720454.1, on the reverse strand, counting down.
GACGAATCTACTTTTATTTGTATATTTCGATAATATATATATATATATATATATATATATATATATATATATATATATATATATATATATATATATATATATATATATATAAAAGACACGTTTATGTACGTACGCGGTAAACTCAAAAACTATTGTACCGATTTTAATAAAAATTTATACATGTTCTACCTCAACTCAAGACGGTTGGTTTCAACTTTTTCATTCAGTTTTAACTACCTATTGTAGATTTGATAAATCAAAATGCCACGATCACGTGCAAATATTGGTCCACGTACACGACAAACAAATCGCATACGTGCATTATGATCACAACAAACACAAGAGGAACGTACAGCAGAAAAGTATCACTTTTCCGTGCAAATTTTGTAGAAGAACAACGCGAAATACGAAATGAAGAACAACGTGTTAGATATAGACAAGTAAGAGCAGCAATACATAACACTAATAGAATTATATTTGTACGTCTTGCATTTGACTATGACCCAACAATTAATTACAATTCATATCGCTATATTGATATTGGTAATATGGATCAAGTGTGTGTCCATTGCAAAGCAATGAAATTCAAAAATGAAGCACCAGGGTTGTGTTGCGTTAATGGTGAAGTAATATTACCAGAATTAAATCAACCACCAAAACCATTAATTACATTGGTAAGTATCTGGAACAACGCCACAATAAGCTATATACGAGTATATCCTCCAATTATCATCCTTCACCAGCAGTTTGTATTCCTATAACTCATTACCAACTGCTAAATCAATTTTCCGTTCTAATGTTTGCATTCATGCATGTACAGATATGAGAAAAAAAATCGATATTTACATGCAGTAACATCTACTTAAATGAAGAGGCAATATAACTCAAAAGGCTTACTTTGGGCACAGAATACATACATGACTAACGTCAACTTCGGGCCAGCAAGGCGGACCGGGTTCGACTAGTAGTACATAAAATAGCCTATGGTGCTACTAATTATCACTACTAAAGTTCTCTTTTATTAGGTAGTACTAAGTTATGCTTGCACTAGTTTTACTTTATGAGCGCAAATAATTTAAAATTGAGTAATTGCAATCATTAGTAGTGCTACTAATATTTAGTAAAAGGTTATGAGCTTGGCTCATTATATTTAAAAAAATATTGAAAGTTAGTAGTTATTATAAACTTTGCGTGTTTTTTGGTCGTACCAATATATTTTTAAGTAATAGCCATGGTAATTAGTTAGTTAGGGTGACTAAAATTATGAGTAAATACTACCAGTCATATGTTAAAGAACAAACACGTGGCAAGTGGCATAATTTTTACTACAGTAACCCTATTTAAAACAGACAGATCTGTTTATTTTTATGTGGTGGTATCCGATAATGTCAAATTTTTAATCAGACTAATTGCAAGTTTCTTTATTTTTGTTCTTTTAAGGTTCAAAGTTCAAAATATAAAACATTATTTTGCATGATATAATAGTAATTAATAATATTCTTAAATAAAAACAAAATTTATGATAATACGCTTTAGCATTCCAAATAATTTGTATGTTAGTTCAAGAAAGCTGTAATAGACGAAAGTAAGTACGCCATCAATTGATAGATGACGCCACTAGAGACCGCCATCCTGCACCATCTATTGAGTATTGGCCGTTTAAACGTGCTTCAAAACATACCGTTTCCAATTTTTTTTTTCACAGAAAAACTGTTTTAATAAAAATATTTTATTTATTCTAATGCAAATAATTTTTCATGTAGAATAATGTAACGTTTTTATATATTTGGGTGAAGTTTAAATATTAGACAATTATTATTAATTAAAATAAAGGTTTATTACTAATATTGAACAATTATTAAAAACTAATTAAGACTAAAATTATAAATAACTAGATAACACTAACACTATTTATTTATTTAACCAATTAACACAGACTGCCGGTCTGTTGCAGACTCTTGTAGACTGTTTACGCGATATTTATATCACTGTATTTATGTCACATATACTTATATCAAGTTCAACTGTCCGCCTACCAACCTCCACAGCGTGTATATACTCAACTGACTAAACAGCGTCTGTATATTCAACTTCTCGGACAGAAGTCACACTTTTGACTTCACTATCTGTCTATTTATGTAACTAACTGTCTAACCTCCGCAGTTACAGTATCACCGACTGTCCGTATGCCACAATTCTTCACTAATACTGCCGAATATCCTCTTCCACTTGCCGTTACTGTCCTCGTATACCTAACTTCCCAATACTCTGCAACACTACCGAGTATTCTCTTTCACAGCTATCCCGGTATACCATTAACTTTCCGATTCGCCGTTACTGTCCTCGTATACAATAGCTTGTCAACACTACCGAGTATTCACATCCACAGCTATCCCAGTTTACCACTAACCTCCCGAGTACCTAGTTGATACACACTGCATACGCTCACCACGATACTGTAACTAACTCACTAACTCCCGAGCATAGCTACGTCCCTTTTATACAGCTGCCATTAACTTCCAGAGAGCTCTAGAATGTTCGATCGCATAATAACAGTAAACACAGAAGGTTCAGGCGACCGGTTGTAATTAAACACGTCGCGACTCCCTTGTTTACATCACCCGGCTGCTTGCGCGATTACGTCATCGCTATACTTAGACGCTTGTTCAGCGCAGCAGCGGGGCTCACATGTTACAATAACATATAAAAATATTAAAAAATTAGTGGAAACCCCCATTCTGTATATAAAACATAAAAACGGTCAGTCCTCAAGCGTCATTTGCTATTTCTTAATTGAAACACTGTATAGTCAAAATCAGTGTGGCTGCAGGTTTCAATGATAATGCATTTGGAAACAAAATACAGCTTAGAAAAAAAATGTTATAAGCTCTGCAACTGTTAAAATAAAATGATACTTTAATAATATAAATAAATATACCAGGTGTCTACTTGAAATCTGATATGTGAGGAATATAGTGTTATTTTTTTTAATTTTTCTGTAGTTACCTATTAATCAACCGAAATCAATTATTTATCGCACAAAAGAACCACTATGGTGTACTTTCCTCAAAAGATACGAATATCCTAGAAGAGAAGTAAATTTAGTAACCCTCCTTGGTAAAATATGTATTTATATTTATTTCACCAACTGTTTCGTTGACAAGTTTACTTACATTGAAAAATGTACATAGACTGTCAGTTTATAACTTCTGAAACGGAGATACAATATATAATGCCTCTAAAATCACTGAATTACAAAAGAATGAAATAAATTCTCTGAAACAAGATGAAAATCTTTATGTTTTATTAATAATTTTATTTGTATTTCTTGAATGTATGTTGGCACTCTATAGCGATACATCCTCAGCAAATTATTGTTATAAATTTTTTAGATACAAGGATGTGATATGTACTAAGTAGGATGACAGGTAATTAAATTCATTTTTGTGGGTATAAGGGTAATTAGTGCAAAATAAAGTAATTATTTATATTTCATATACCGGAAACATAAATTGTGTACGTAATGATTTTCCGCCTTAATTAAACAAGTACAGGTACTCAAGTTTGATGTTTATTAGGAAAAACGATAAAAATAATTTTAGTTGATAAAACTTTATTCAATATGTAATCAGTAATCACGCTACACCATGCTATAAATTCAACATCATTAATTTATTAATTTCCATTTTATATGACTATTAATAAATCGATGGTAAAATAGATACAATTTCGTATGAAACATTTAAATTCATAATAGTAATTCAATACACCACGGCTAAATTTATTATTTGCAATATCACTAAATGAAGATAAATACGAGGGTAGTACCGAAAGTTTCTGCAAACAAATATAAGCATGGCAAAACAAAAGTACCTATATCCTTAGGTTGCATGGCAGTTCTTGTTATAATTCGTTATCTGTTATCAGTAATTTTCTATGCAGTTTTAAAGTATGCAAGTTGTACTGAAATGCAGTTATCAAGAGAAATTTTCCTAGCCATGATATTTTACGATGTTAAAAGTTCGCTCTTTCCAAAACAATGTATCGAAAAACTTCGGGATGTTTTTGGAAATAAAGCACATAGTCAGCCCTATTTTTTAAAAAAGTTGTTATTTCTTAGCAACGTTGTTATAGCAAATAACCAATAATAATTGCGAACACTGAATAAAACATGAAAATGACAGGCTTTACATTTGTTTCTATTGGTTAAAATTTATAGCAACGTTGCTAAGACTTAACAACTTCCTTACAAAATAGGGGTGAGTATCAGGTCTGTTCATAGCTGGTACAAAGAATTCAAATTTCATCGGGTTTCTCTCAATGATGATTTATGCGAAGATCAGCCAATTTCTGCAGTTACGGATGAAAACATAGCTGCTATTCGTATAATGATTAAAGAAGACAACCGTGTCACATACATAATTATACGGGCTACTTTGGGCATTGGAATGACTAATGAATAAATATAATTTTGCTCGATCATCTAAAAGGCAGCAAAGTTTGTTACCGTTGGATACCTCATAATTTAAATGATGGTCAAAAGCAACATCATGTGGAATGGTGCATTAAAACATTTAAAAAATACAAGGAAGGTAAATCTACAGCAGTGTATGATATAGGTGATGAATCATGGATGTATGCATTTAAACCTGAAATAAAACGACAATCAGCTCAATGGGTCTTTCCAACAAACCCCAGTCCTGTCGAAGAAAAACGAGTTCGAAGTGTTGGTACAAAAATGATTGCCTTATTTTCCTCAAAATACGGTCCTACTTAGAAATAATAAAAATAGGGAAATAATTGTTAGGGTGCACATTTTGTTGTACTGGGTGCTAATTATTCCATTTAAAAAAATATCAAATTTGAACACTTTTTGTGCTGGCAATTAAATAACAAAGATATATCGACGTTTTCAAAGCCACAGCTTATGATAACATACATATTTTTTATTTCAAGTGGTGCTTCTAATATATTTTAAACTGACAAAATGGTTCGGTTATATATTTATATAAAACTTCATTGTACACCTAAGAATGCTACCCAACGTTACTTAACGGGAAATCCATCCGATGGCGCGGCCAGCTACACGGAACAGCTGTTTGGATAGCCTATTGTGTTGAAATTTATAATATAAGAATTCAAAGCTCTGTGCATTTATTAATTTGCAATTTACAATTCACAAACAACTAAAACGAGGAGTATGACTACCTTTTTCAGTTAGATTCAGTTGTATTCCTGTTTCTATCGGTATACGAACTGCCGAAAACCAAGTTTTACCTGATACCTGCTTGTAAAATATTACCATACCCATTATCCAGTTTTTTTGAAAAATTAGATCCGATGCAATACGGACGCCAAAAACAAAACTGATTTCATTTGGATTCGAATTCAGGTTATTAGAACCGCAACCGTGTACTTAATTTTCTGTCATGAACCCTACATAATATAACAGAATATAATCTTTCGTATAATTATATCTTATATCGACAAGGTTTATTACTTATTTTTATGGAAATACTTGCAACATAAAAACAATGGCCCGTATTCCGAGCGCAGTTTTATAATAAAAGCACTTATATGGAGCACAGTCCTCATAAGAATATAACGTAAAAGCGCGCTCCATAAAAGCGCTTTTATTATAAAAGTGCGCTCGGAATACCGGCCAATGTTTTCTAAAAAAAAAATTAAAGAAAAGCAGATGCTTGTGTTCGTCGTAGCATGGCTGATAATTTTATTTATATTTGAATGAATATGAAAATCAAATTTGCAGAGAGTAAACAGGTTTAAATTCCGGTTCTTGTACAATGTTTCCCTACTCCCTTAAGGGAAATGGGTCAGCTAAACGAGATAAAATTTTAATAAGTGTAAAGTCAGATGTTTGTACACACAGCCTGGAAACGCCACTATTACTTTTTCATTTTCATTTTGTTTCCTCCTTCCTTTCTCCACGCTTAGGAATCTTAGATTTACGTGTACATTCAACGTAGAAAAACTAGTTTATAAAAATGAGGTTAAGATTGCGTGATTGTTGATACGCAAAAGTGTGTCAAATCATTTGCGAAATGTTATTAAATATTGATATTTAATGTAGTATTTACATAACAATCTTCTCCAACTTATCAAATCAATGGATAGTCAAATTTAGGCATAAAGAGTTGTTCAAATAAATTGTGGGATTCTTCAACCATAACCAGAACCGCAAAGAATTCAGAAATTCTATTACAATTTTAGTGAACAAAGAACTAAGGTAAAAAATGTGTTACATTAAAATAAGAAGTAACACAAAAAATTTATTACATTATAATATCTACTATAGTACATTTATAATCTAAACTAATGGCCAGTTTTGTAAACGACAGATAAATTTACTTCCAAAGTAGATTAGGTTTAGATTACATTTATTTGCCATCGGGACATAGCCCATACAAAAGGATTGACAACAATAATAAAATGTACTAAAGTAAAAGTGATTAAAGTAAAATAATGTCACCAAGCTTGACAACAGTAATCTAATGTACAGAAGTACACAATATAAAATAATATCAACAAATAATAATCATAGATGCAGAAGTATTAATACTTTGAAGAAAAGTCGTGAGATACTAACAACTAAATAATAAATATAATAATAAACAATAAGATTGAGCATAAACTAGTACAACTACTATTCTTAATGAAACTCCGAAAATTAATGGCAGAAATAATAAAATAGAACATACAATTTATTTAACAATACATAAATCTTTATAAATTTACAACAAACGGATCGGACATTATACTAAACAAATTATAATTGAAATAATTAATTTTCTGCACAAAATTCTTTGGTCCAATACATATGCGACTGGGCTCGTATAATTTACAAAAAATATTTCGAATTTTAAATGGCACAAAATCGACCCCTGTGGTGCACTCTGCATTCCAGCAATGAGTACTCGTGAGGTGACGCCTGGTAAGCGCCCGCACGGTACAAATATTTCATCATTACCGATATCTGTGTACAAAGCAGACTGACACACGCAACAATGGGTAATAAACCGTGATGATATATTTATTCATTCATTTATTTATTTATTTAAATGACAGTCCAATTTTTAACAGTAATGTTATACATGCCATAAACGGAACAAAATTTGATTCAAATTTGTAAATTTATTTTTTCCTTTAGTCCTTTATAAAACCGATGAATAGATGAGTAAATTAAAAATTTTCCTAGTAATGTATTTTTCTATTTTGACATTTATGGGTCGATTCTGTTCACATCTGTAAGTCTTACAGATCTGTAAATATGTAAATTGTGATAAAATCACAATGAAAGCTGCCATTATTATGCATAATTTTATAGTAATCAACAATAATAGATGTGTTTTTTGTCACATTTTTTACAGATTTACAGATGTGTAAAACTTACTGGTCTATATTCCTTAAGCTCGTTTATTACAAAACAGACAGTCATTACAAAAACAAGGGCTGGTACGACAAGTCTTGTTTAAATAAAACGTTGTTTTAAGAAATGTCAAATTCAAATTTCAATATTTAATTTAACCCTTATGTTTAAAGAACGATTTTTGTAAATATTTGTTTAAATATAAACCATGTTCTGTTTTAAAATAATGTTTTGATTAATTTGTTATTATTTATTATTAAATAATGATTTTGACAGAATTTTAGTTAAAACAAAGGGTTGAGGCACCAGCCAATGTGTGTAATATCATATTAATTAGACTGTTTTTATTCATGTAAATCTTACTTTTGAAGACTGCTCCTAGTTTAAAAACAGGATAGTTATTTAATATGGAAACTTTATTCTGTTAAATGTAAAAGATGTGGAACTGTCCAGCCTCATTTACATTATACAAAAATCTAGTTCCAATATTGAAACTAGACCAAAAGGAAAGTGTAATGTAAAACAGTACAAACGCATCCAAGTTTTGTATTAGAAATTAGACTTTTTTTCAAATCAGCACCAATCCAGTTGCATACCTACACCACAGAAAACAGCAAGCTTGCTGTTTGTCTGTGCCTACACCTATGTATTGTGTGCACAGTACCTACAGTAAAACTTGGAAATACCAATACGAGTAACAAGTAACAACATAAGTATAAACGTCAAAATGTCGAAGTACCTAGCTGTGAAGCGATTTATGTAGATTATTACGCCCGTGCTTAATTCGGAGGGCTAAAAAAAATTGAGTAGTTGATAATAATCTGCTTCTCCCTCGTTAACAACTTATTGATAAAAATGTAAATAATAGGGCATAATTAAAAGACTGTAGCTTATTATTAATACTTCGCTGTAATAAGTGATATGCTGTGCTGCGCAATAGGTTTTTAGTGGGAGGAATAAGAAAGCTCCAATGAATGAGAATTAAGTACTCTGTTTAATATATATTTTTATTATATTAATTTATTACCATGCAATTGTTTACGTGTGTATATATGTGTTGATATTTGTGTGTTTATAATGACTTGCTACAAACATCTTATGTAACGTAGTTGAAATTATATGAAATATGAAATATACACGAGTACTTATACCGTTTAGATAGAAATATATGGCAAAAGATAATTTTAGCATAAATGCAAGAATTTCTGGTTCATATCAACCCACATTGTGGAAAATGGTTTGATATTTACATTAAAAGATTTATATTTTCATGTCATTCATTTTCCTTACATAAAATTGTCTCGACTTTATCTTAATTTTGTAAAACGTATTGATTTATTTATAATTAAGTACAAGTACATATTTCAAAATCATATTTACTGCACAAAAGTGAATCTTGTGGTTTTCTTTCCCAAATAACTCGTCTAACAATAGGGAATTACAGCTCAATCGAATTAAAAGAAATTAGTAAAAAATAATGAAAGTAGATGTTTAATAATGAATATTAATAAATAAATAAAATGATATAATTGAAATACTTCGGAAATAAGGGGGTTTTTGTTTTAGCAGCTCGTCACTCATATGAAAACCATATATATTATTTTGATTGGCGACTCAAAGACCACCTATAAATATATAACGAATACCGAGTTAGGGGGTGAATTCTACTACCACTGGAAGTAGACAAATTCAAATAGCGGACACTTGGCTACCAATCCAGTACTGCAATTTTCAAACAGTTTTTATTCGAATATAAATTTCTCGCATTAAACTTAATAATTTTGATACACTTGCAATTATAAAGCATGTAGACTTGTACAATGTTATAATATTAATTTGTTTTTCATAAATATAATTTAAAAATAGCATACATTTCAACAACATTTTAGATCCACGAAGAAAACAGTTTTATATAAAAACTTGTATTCGTAACGTCACATCTATATTTTCAAACTTCGGGGGACCATAACTCGCTTATTAATAGGAATTTTTTCACAGGATTTTCACCAATAGTCTTAGTTTTACTTATACTTTCTGATGAAATTATATAAAAAAATGGTGGAATCCCCTATTGAAAAAAATATTACCTACTGCTTCAGATTTCGAGAGATGCAAAAGGATTTGGTCTTTAGTTTCTCACAGAATTAAATTTAAAAGTTTGTTAATTTGAGGAATCTGATTGTCATCATCACGAGGTATGCACCTGGTACCTGGTGATTGCGCAGTAAATGCACGGCTTCCCTTGACACGGTTTGGTGCCATACTTGACATTGGCCCAGATGCAACATTCGGGTTAGGTTAGCGTTTATGTCGTACTCACTATGAGATATGTAACTGAGGTACCGCTGGGTGACTCATTGGAAATAAAATACGTTTTGAAATGGTGTGACTTTCTTTATAATAGATGCATGTCTAACTATTAGGAAATCATCAAATAATAAAAATAAAAGTTCATTTAATAGAAATGAAAATTTATATTTAAACTTTAACAGATATAGATGCGATTGGAATAGAATTATAAATCAAAAATACAAAGAATTATCTAGTTTATGTACTTGTTATCAGATGGTGCTCATTTAAATTATAACCAAAGAATTTACGCCATGGGTTTAACTTTATGCTAAATGATCCTATAAACGAAACGGGGGCATATCAGACGTAATAATTCTACAGTTTATGCTACGCTAAACAAATGACATGCCTCCCTAATGTCACAAGTGTTCAAATTATACCCATCACCTGCGACGTAGAGTTTAGATAGCCTAACCCAAGAAGTGCTAAACTATAGGATATATAGGGGCGGGAGGAAAAGTTTTCTCAGTGTATTGTACGTATCGGTTAAAAAGAACGCTAACTATATTTCCTACTGAACTATAGATGGTTATACTATTAATTCTGAAATCAGATGTTTATTATTATTTCAAATCTTTTTTATCATACCAATATTTGTCGTTTTCAAAATGATTAGGCGAATTGTATAATGAAAATATTGACATTTTCGATTGCAATTTTAATAACATAACCGAACGGCATAGTTCATGCCTGGAAAGCTCGGGCTGAGCATTGTGCATTAGATCAAGTGTCAAGTCATTGGGTTATGTTAAGGTATTATTTAAACGAAAAATAGTAAGAAACATATTAATTAGTACGGCCATCTAAAGTTTAAAAAGTGAAATACTTGTGGTTAGCTAGTTCATAATTGAGAAATATTTTCGTTCCGTCCCAATGCCCCATACGTCCCAAATTTAGGAATTATAGGATTAGAATAGTGGCAAGTATAACTCAGTAGTAAAACTAGGGAGATATTATGGATACATACGAGGGCAAGGTGAAAAGTTCTCGGCCTGGCAGTGAAAAGCTGTATTTTTAGGTTCAAAAATGCATTTATTTTTCTACATAGTCCCCCATAAGCTCAATGCACTTTGTCCAACATTTTTACCATAAATGGATTCCATGCCTGAAATGCGATTCCGGAAGGCCTGCAAAATACCCATCTACGGCTACTATAACTTCTTTATTTGACGCAAAACGCTTTCCACCCATTTTTTAAAAATTTCGGAATAGGTGAAAACCCGTGGGAGCCAAATCTGATGAATAAGGTGGAAGTTCCAACAATCCGTTTTCTCATTGCTAAATCATCCTTGTGAGCAGGTGCCTTGTCCTGGTGAAAGATATTTTTTTTCTTTTGTAATCCGGACCTCTTATCCTGATGTTTGTATTTTGTTGGTCCAGAAGACATGTGTAGTACTCACCAGTTATTATTTTACCCTTTTCAAAGTGGTCAATAAAAAGAATCTGACTTCGCCTTTTTTAGTGCTGAACCACCGGCTTCCACTCACTGCTTTGATTGCTATTTTGTTTCTGGTGTATAGTAGTATGGATCGGTGGATCCATGTCTAATCCATAATTATAAATCGGCGCACAAAATCAGTTAGATCTTCTTAAAACGATATAAACATTGTTTGTAATTTCATTTTCGCATTTGCTTTTGGCCAGCATTAACAAGTGCGGCACCCATCTTGCACAGAGCTCTTTCATATTTAACTCTTGGTGTAAAATGTATCGCACCTTTTTTTCTGCAATACCTACGGCCTCAGCAATCTCATACACTTTTAATCGCCGATCGTCCAACACCATATTGAGAATCTTCTCGATGATTTCATGTGTAGTTACAGTTTTTGGTCGTCCTTCTGGTGGATCATCGCCAAGATATTTGACCACGTTTAAATTAAGCTGCCCATTTTTTCACCATTGCCAATGAAGGAGCAGACTTCTTATAAATCTTCACCAACTTTGGATTAACTTCCGTTGGCGATAAACTGTCCAAAATGAAGAATTTCTGACAACACATCAACTTCAAAATGCCGTATAAAAAACTATTTTGCAGATAAAGATGTAAATTGGCATTTGTTATTATATATTAGGCCGAGAACTTGTCACCTTACCCTCGTACAAATTTGTGCCTAAATACGAGTAATAAATAATTGTATAAACAAACAAAAATATACCATAAAAATAATTTTATTTATTCATAAAATTAAATGGATATAGAACGAAAAGATGTAGTTAATATTATCCTTCCCCTAATAAAAGTTTTCTCCCTACGCCGCTGTCCTGCTCCTGCTCCTGCCCCACATCTCGTGGTTAACGGTTTATATGAAGTAGCTCTGCCTCACAGCACAATAACAACACATACAACAAGGAGCAGTGAAAACAGAAGCCGCACCGCACACACATCCACAGGGCCTTTTACACCACTCACTCCCTCTTCATTCACACAACAGTCGTAATTACCAGCCAGAGAAGTTAATTAAAAATCACGGAAATAAGATAACACCACATCCAAGATATACGAGTACGAAGGTAAAGCACGACTGGAAGATTAAAATAATTGTAAAAGGATTTTAAAAAGATATGTTCTGTAATGTTTTTAGCTTTTCCCCTTTAAAACTATTATTTATTTCTATACTAAGTAAATTTTTATATATAGCGCATAGCCCGGTTGGGATTCAGACATCTTAGGTTCTTTTATAAACTGTACTCATAATGCAAGTAGTACGATGTAATAGACAAAACAAGTCTAGTCATAGGCCAGCCATCCGGTATAATTACAGGCGTATAGGTTAGACACTTGTGCTGTCTAATTATTCAGCAATGGGCTACCTGCGTGGTTCTGATAATCCGATATCTATCACTACACACCTAAAGTTATGTTAAAAAAGTAAGTAAAAATATATTTTAAAAAAATATGTTTTTTAGGGCCAGTTGTACAATACACAGTTAGTATCTACGGTTACGTAACATACAGTTAACCTAACCACTTGTTAAAAAACACAATTAGTTGTACCATTTCTATTTTTCTAAAGGTTACCTAGCAGTCTGTCAATTAACACTGGATTAGTATTTCCAAATTATACTATATAAAACAAAATAGAAATTTAATTTTATTGCACTTTTGACATATACGTCAGTTTTCATAAAAATTAAAATTATAAAATGTCAAAAACTAAGCATAATAGAACACCTAATTTTATGCAAGATGATTGTTTAAAATTAGTGGATTTTGTCGCCCAGTATAAATATACAATAGAGAATAACAAAAACTGATGCGATCACAACACAAGATAAGGTAAATAAATTATTATATAAAGTGCATGAAGTTTCTTGGTTATTGGATAAAAGAAGTAAGCAGGAATGCAGTCAATGTATAAAATTTTATTTGATCAAAAGCCGATGTTTCGCTTCCTGCTGAATATTTTAAAATAATTTTTTAACGAGTGTAACACATTATTTAAAAAATATTAGTTTTTCTATACCAACGAAGTCCCCAGCGCATATTAACATGTCGCCACATGCCAAAAATCTCAACGTCAATAGCAGTTTGTTCATGGGCGCAATACAAAAATTTATATAAATTATATGTAAATGAATAATTTAATGGTAAATTATAAAAAAAAATTAATTGCGTAGGTACCTATCTGTTTTATGAGACAAATTTTGATAAATTTAACCTAATAACAGCTGCACTGTTGGTTTCGTTAAACGAAAACGTGTAAAAAAATCAGTGTCGCCAAGTTCGTTAAAATGGTCCAAAACATTGAATTGCTAATAGCAATATTATTACAAGCTATAGTGGTTAGTTTTTTAAAAATATTTTATGAAATTTGATTATGGTCACATAACCCATTAGACATTCGCCTACTGTGGCATACAAATGTCATCCTCTTGACTACTAGGCATCATAAGCATCATAACACGCTAGTCGAACACTAGCAACTCAATATATTTTGAATTGAAAACACTTCGTAGTACCCCAAGTTTTTTCAGTTTGTGGTGAATTTTTCGTTCCTGTTATCAGCGGATGCAAAACGATAATTTATTGGGACACATCAACATTTTATCACATTTCTTATCACAGTAGCAGCAAAATATTTACCCACCTTGTCCTGCCCTGCTTTCATAAATAAACACTCATATTGATTATACAATAAACTATATATCAAACAAGTCAGCAACGCGTACACCTTACAATCTCTAACTTCAATTTTATCTCTAATTTGATCGATGCCAACCTTTGTTTTTCAAATTTTAAGCAATAAATCAAAGATAGTTTATCTTGGAGTTATAAATAATTCACCTTATGAAACTTAAAAACAATCGCTGCGAAACAGTTGAAGCGGTTTTGGAGAATATGTTCATTAAATATTTAGTAACTGTGCGATTGTCATAGTTCAAAAACATTCTTATCTTTGTTATGTTATATCATACCAAACTATGCGCAAAAAATTCTCTCAAGTAGATACTGTTGTTTTTAAAACAAAAGGTATTTTAAAAATTCAGTGAAATCATTGTTTCATTTTAAATATAACATTAAAAGATAAGATATCCTATTTTTCAAACTTTTTTATTGTGATACTTTTTTACTATGCGTAATCTTTATATATTTGCTCATCTTTGTATATTCAAAATGTCACTTGTTTGTTTGTTTCTATTATTTTATACAATGTTTTATAATGCGTCAGATACGATTAAATAAATAACACTGTGCATAATACATATTATTATTATTATGGAGGCGCGTTGTTGTCTGCACTAGGCAGCCGGTTGTAATTCTGACGACCTGGGTCTGATTCCAACCGACGTCAAAATTTAAATTTAAAATTTATTTCCAATTAATAATAGCAGATTGGCACCTTAGAAATGGGTAATAATTAGAGATGGGTCAATTCCCGAGGAATTTCCAGGAAAATATCCTTCAGGAAATTTTCCAAGGAATTTCAAATATAAATAAAAATTGTAACTGTAGTTTATTTAGTTTAATTTTTCAGTGAAATTATGGTAAAAAATACATACATATACTTACTCATACGTATAACAAGTGATATGAACCGAGTTGCAGATTTCACGAGTTCGATGGACGAGTAAAATGTGCTGCTTCGGTTTCACAAGCAATATCTTCGATTATTAATCATATCACGAGCTTATAATGAATTTTTGTGACATATTGTGTGTGCTGCTAACCTAACTTTTAATACATTGTATTACAACATGATAATTTGACAATTGCATTATTATTTTCATCGTTGTTGATATCAACCCAACGATTATCACACATTTTTATACTCAAAATTAACTGTCAATGTCAAATAAAGAAAACAAATACCTTAGTAATGAATATAAATAAGGTGATAATTTCTTTGTTTTTTATCATCGATGTGATAGACATGTAACTAGGGAGATTCTGAATGTTGATTGGCGGAAAACATGTCTCGTGACTCATGAATTATATTCTCGTATCAATATATTTATACACTATCGGTCATAAATACGAGTAGAACGACTGTAGGAACTAATAAAAAATACTCCCCCAAATTTTAAATATTCAACCTATTTTCAAACTTCTTATATAAAGTGCAATATTCATAAAACCTTAAATGAGTAATTCAAAAGCATCGTACTAAATTTCACAAGTACTTATATTTTCTTAAAAGTAATTAACCAGAAAAAATCCGTGAAAAAAGTAACAAAATTTCTTCGCGCAAATCGCGGATGAAGGAATTTCCGGGAATTTTCCCGGGGAAAAAATTCCCATCGGGAATTTTTCGGAAGCACATCACTAGTAATAACCCATAATGACAAGTTTATTATTTATTCCTATACTGTATCTGGTTTAAGAATGCAGTTTAGCATGGACGGCTTGTGATTGGTGCAAATTGAATGTAGACTGTCTTAATTAGTTAGAAAATTTAGGAATCGTTATATAAATTCTTTGTATTTAATCACATTATATTGTATTTTTATATATTGTATTTATGTATATTTGTTTATTGTACTGTATTTATGTATATTTGTTTATTGTATATTATCTTCTCTTTTGTATACATTCGGAATTGTAACAATTTGAAAGAAATATTTGAAAAATGCTCAGACGAATGACCAAACATAGTACTGTAATTACACCATAACATCACAAATAGTTATTTATGCTACAAGAGATGTAAATACTATTTACGAACCAAGGACGATTTTGCGCCCGAGCAACAGCGTTCGAAAGTAATCAAATGTACCTACATCTCGTGTTGCATATAAGATTTGTTCCACTCCCAATGATTTATTTTTTACCTGTTCATTTTCGATGCCAGATATGTCAAGGAATACCGTTGAATATTGAAACATTAAATAAAGAATCTTAGTATTCCATGAAAAATTTAAAAGGAAAACGCTGTCATCTGTCGTATTTGACACGTCAATGATAACTTTTAAATGGAAATATTTATAAAATGAGGACAATTTGATAGAAATCAAATTCAAAATCAAAAATTATAAGAACTAGCGCATATTTGATACAAATTTAAAATATCGATCTGTTGGTATTTCACAAAGAGGTAGGTAAGTTCAACTGTAGGGAAGTAAGGACAATCCTTACATCCCGTCGCTAATAGAAACAGATACCTTGACAGTAAAATAAACATACCTCCCTACTTACGATATCGGGATATCGGGAAAATATCATTACTATTCAGCAAAATTTATTGTTATTGGTTAAGGTTATTCGTATCGCTATCATTGTGCACAAGCCTTCTTCATTTCTTCAACTGTATAATAGCAGCGAATTGTACTAAAAGTACATAGTGACCAACCAAACACAAAAATAATAACCTTACCTAAAGCCTGTTTGTCACGATCTATAATTTTGGACAGAATTATGGACAGAATTCTGAATAAATATTTATGAACAAATGTGTGGACAGAATATTGTGTACACAAATATTCTGTATGCCACAGTGAACGTAATTTGCTTTATAATTCTGCCTATATGAATATGAATGTTCTTCATAATATTCTATGAGTTTAGCTACCTACTTGCTCACGAATCCTGATTTTAAATTTTATTAAATTCAAAGCTGTACACAATAATCAACGAACATAATAATTATCAAAAATTCTATACTGCTAATTGTAGATGCCAGAACACATTGCGCGCGCATTTTTTGTCCATAAAAATAGAACTTTGTGGACAGAAAAAATCCTTGATAAAAATTTCTGTATGCGACCGTCTATAAAGTTCTGTTTATAATTTTGTCCATAATGTTCAGAATTATGGATCGTGACATACGGGCTTAAGGCACAAACAAAACCAGAAAAGTCAAGCTTGGAAAACTCGGGGCGAATTTGTGCGTTAGGTGAGGATAATGTTATATTTAATTGAATTGAACAAAAATTGGAAGCGAATCTCTACATTTGCCGGGCAATGTGCAAATCAATCCCTTTATGTACTTTTACTGCAATATAAACACAAAAATAAATAAAATACAAAGTAGTGTTTATGTTAAAGGTAAAAATAAAACATTTATGTCTAATTGTATAAATTATAGTTAACAATAATCACGTTGTTAACTTCGACAACGCGTGTATCTCAATGTATTTTTAATACCAAGATTATAATATGTAGATAGCTATGTGATCATAACAATGGTTTATGTAAATGAGCCTCAATTTTCATATCATATCAAGAATATATTAAAAAATAATATACTCGTACATATACTCCACAGCAAAACAAGTATTTTAATTGTACTTTATATATTTTTACCAACATCACCTTCACAAAATAATCAAAAATAGATTTTCCTCTTGTAAAAAAACATGTTTACTACTAAAGAATTTACACACTTTTTTAAATATGTGCGGTGCGTGTTAAGCTGGGCATCATAAACCACATCAATGTCAGGTAAATACAGAGTTATGAATGAAAGCAAGCAATATTGTTTTTTTTTTATAAAAAAAACAGCGATCAACAACACGACTCTCTTATTATCTGCAAATATCTACTTGATTTGTTGATAAGGATAGACTAAATATTTTTCGTTTTATCCCCGAACATCGTTGTAAACGAAAAATGGGGGAGTTTAGTAATGTTGAAATGCAATGATTTTTCGTCATTACTGCATACTAGACATGCAATATTAATATTAATGCAATAATAGTAATAAAATGCAGCATATTTTTTGTACAAACGATATTAAATTTATCGTTAGTTAAATTGCCCACAATACAATGACGTATGCAGCATCTTTAGTCCGCTACGAGCGCTAGTTTAGAATGAAAATATTAACGTATGTCTTCTATATTTGATATTGAAACGTTAAATTCAATGTCAAATCGCAAAAAGCAAAGTATTTGATTTCAAATATGCAAATGTTAAACCTAGAAAATACGATAAACACAGATATTCAATTCAAGTGTCTAATATAAACATAAACAGGTGGCCGTGTTTTGCTTCTCTCTCTTTCCATGAAGCACGTTTTGGGCACGTATGTTGAGACCTAATTCGCACATAGTTGATGTTATGTACGCCGTAATGGCGGGAAGAAAATATTGCAAAAGTTTAACATTTTTTTCCCCGGTATTTTTAATTTTTTTATAAAATATAATAGTAAAAACGCTTTAGATTTAAAAACGCTGTAACATATAAAAAAACAAAAATTCGAAAACTCCCCCATTGCTCGTTTCGTTGCATTTTCATTATTATAAAAGAGTTCCATTTTATCTTCAACGTTCAGAGGTAAATACGAGAATAAACCGTTATTAGATAAATAAAACGCATTTTCTTTTATATACAATTCAAATTAATATACAATTTCAGATATGCACAATTTTCTGTTTAAATCCCGTGTCACATGGAAATATTATTCATATACCCTTTTTTATAGTCATTGTTAAACACATAACATTTATTATATCCCACAGAAATGTATGTCAATTTTTTCAATAAACGTTTAATGTTAATTAAAATCTAGAACTTGTTTTAATTCTTGTCAATTGCATTTTTGACGTATACATTTGTTAATGTTAATATTGTTTTTATATATTCAGCTTTTCTTATAATTTTTCATTTTCGATTTTAGAAAAGTACATACATTCTATATCTCTATCGGAGATAAAATTTTAACACACCACAATACAAATAAAATAAAAAAAAAGTTTTCTAATTCAAGTAGGTAGTCGGTTTATTGTTTATAGAAAACTGTTGTGTCTACATGGTAAAATAAAAACTTTATTGTGATTATAAAAATTAGTCAAATATTAATAAAACTGTTGACACTAAACTTTAGTTATCACAATCAATTTGTTTACCTTGTACATTGCTTAAACAACAAAATTAGAATTTTACAATCCGAATATGAGTACTCTTAAAAATATCTGTTAATAAAAGTATATTAAGCCCGTTTGTCACGATCTATAATTTTGGACAAAATTATGAACAGAATTCTGAAGAAAAATTTAAGAACAAATTGTGTGTATACAAATATTTTGTGTGCCACAGTGAAAGTAATTTGCTTCATAATTCTGGCTATAAACATGGATGTTCTGCATAATATTCTATGATTTTTGCTACTTACTTGCTCACTGTACACAATTATCAACGAACACAATAAAAATTGTACTGCTAACTGTCAGATGCCATAACACATTGTGCGCGCACTTTCTGTCCATAAAAATAGAACTTTGTGGACAGAAAAACTCCTTCATAAAAATTTCTGTATGCGACCGTCTATAAATTCTGTCTACATTTATCCCCATAATTCTGTCCAGTATTATGGATCGTAACACACGAGCTTTATTCAACAAGCATGTAATGAATGCTGTAAATCAAAAGGGCAACGTTTGCATCACGAGCCGCAGGCGAGTTACGTAATTTGTCAGATATCACACGCGAGTAGAATACTATTATTACAACGTTTCAATAGCAAATTGCATTTTTCAGTCTGTATAAATGAACAAATTTTGGCATTTTGAAATAAATATGACATGGCATAAATATCACTATAGTTAGAATATTTAACTTTAGCGGCACGTTATTTTTAACAAATCATTAATAATTTCTACTTTAAGCCCGTATGTCACGATCAATAATTCTGGATAGAATTAGGACATAATTATAGATAGAATTTTATAGACGATCGCATACAGAAATTTTTATCAAGGATTTTTTCAGTCCACAAAGTTCTATTTTTATGGATAGAGTGCGCGCGCAATGTGTTATGACATCTGGCAATTAGCAGTTCAATTTTTGATAATTTTAATGTTCGTTGATTATTGTGCACAGTTTTAAATTTAATAAAATAATATTAAATTAGGATCCAGAATTATGAATCAAATTACGTTCACTGTGGCATACAGAATATTTGTAAACACAAAATTCTGTCCACCAATTTGTTCATAAAATTTTTGTATAGAATTCTGTCCAAAATTATAGATCGTGACAAACGGGCTTTAGTTACAAGTTGGCGATTGGCTGCATTATTTGCTGTGAGGAGTGTAGTTATGAATGTCATAACATGTCAGAGAACAATTGCATAATATTTGTATAAATTAACAGGGGTAAATAAATAAAATTGTAAGTAAAAAAATAAATTACAGAATAACGGTAGGTATTTATGAAATTTAATTGTTCAGATTGTTAATCTATTGGACAAACTGGTCAGAATTATGGACATAATTATAGACAGAATTTTATAGACGGTCGCATACAGATGTTTTTATCAAGGATTTTTTCTGTCCACAAAGTTATATTTTTATGGACAGGAAATGAACGCGCAATGTGGGCAGAATTAAGAATAAATTAGTGGATGGAATTTTGTTAACGTAATTTGCTTCATAATTCTGATTATAAACAGGGATGTTCTTCATAATATTCTATGAATTTTGCTACCTCGTACTTGTTCACGAATCCTAATTTAATAATATTTTATTAAATTTAAAACTGTACACAATAATCAACGAACATAATAATTATTAAAACTGTACTGCTAATTACCAGATGCCATAACGCATTGCGCGCGCACTTTCTGTCCATAAAAAAAGAACTTTGTGGACAGAAAAAATCCTTGTTAAAAATTTCTTTATGCGACGTCTATAAAATTCTGTCTATAATTATAGAGGATCGCATACAGAAATTTTTGTCAAAGATTTTACCTGCCCACAAAGTTCTATTTTTATGAACAGAAGGTGCGCGCGCAATGCGTTATGACATGGCAATTAGCAGTAGAATTTTTTATAATTAGAATGTTCATTGATTATTATGTACAGTTTTAAATTTAATAAAATATTATTAAATTATCTTGGACTTGTGAGTAAGTAGCAAAGCTCACAAAATGTTATGAAGAACATCCTTGTTTATAGCTAGAAGCCAGAATTATGAAGCAAATTACGTGCACAGTAGATAGCATACAAAATATTTGTATGCACACAATTCTGTCCACAAATTTGTTCATAAAAATTTTGTTGAGAATTCAGTCCATAATTCTGTCCAAAATTATAGATCGTGACAAACGGGCTTAATAAAGAATTTTGTTTGAAATGTAAATAGAAAGTCTTCATAATGAACATAAATTTAACACGGAAAATGTCTACTAAATAGATTGTATCTTGTATCACACAAGCTTTATAATATACAATACAATTGTTCTACAATTTATATTATGTATTATTCAAAATATTCGATAAGTAGAAGGCGATTACATTAACTAAATATCGTTAAAACAATTTTTTTTGCTCTTTGAAAGGTAATCGACCTGAACACATTTTTTACTTTATAATCGATTATAAGTACAAGTTCGCCCTAATTTAAATAACCAAAACACAAGTCAACGATCTCGATACACAGGTGATATAAAAATTCAATCTGTATTGTATGGTAATGATCAACTTGCAGAATTTATTTCGTTCCTGGTCGGTCGTGTAAATTATCGCGACCTGCACTGCAAATAACTTCCTTGGAGTTCCACTGCAGAGAACTCTGCACTTTGCCAAAGTTTAAACTTATGTCAACTGCATAAGAAATTCATTTCTAGACGCTGTTCTTTTGGATTATAAGTTTCTAATACGATTACAACGATGCCAAGAAAATCTTGATATTTGTTTATGATAAACAAGAGAACAGAAGATTAGAATGCGAAACTATAGATCGAACAAACATGGAATGAATATGGTCTAAATGGTAAAAATAATTTTCAATAGGAATAGTTCAAATTGAATTGGATAATGATATACCTATCTACGTTACGAATATACTCGTAATATGAGTCCCGGGCTCACACCTGAATTTTTGTCGGACTCATATCTATTATTTTACAGATAAAGACGTTAAATGGATCATTAAATTTTATGACAACTGAGAGTCTGTAAAATATCACTTTTACTGTCTATGTAGTAAAAATAGTTTTACTTCCTATTGTTGCTACAGCTATAGCAATCGCTCAACAAACGCATAGCAACATAATTTTATGGTGATAAATTCAAACGTCTAGTTTTAAACCAATCATGATGCAAAACACTTGAAAATTCAACCAATGGCAACAGTATTATACTGATAAAACTCCGTTACCCCGATAAATTTCCGCTACCAAGTAAAGAAACGGTTATTATTGTTTACAACTGTCAATGTGACAGTTAATTAATATTTCAAATTTAAAAACAAAATAATAATTAAATTGTTTCATTTTGCGTTGTGTTCGGAATTTATCTCACCAAATACTACACGACCTCTCTGATTTTCTCAGATAAATTTTTATTTTTAAGCACTCATTCTTTTTGCTTTTAAGCAAAATCACTCAAGGAAACTGACATTAGGTAAAACCCCTCCTCCTTCGGAGTCGGGATTTACCATACAGTTTGCTTTCGAATTTGTCGCTAAGCAAAAAGCATAATAAAAATTTATCGATAAAATCAGGAGGTCTTGTGATATTACTTCTGATAAATTCCAACGACTAGTTTTTAACCAATCATGATGCAAAACATTTGAAAATTCAACCAATGGAAACAGTATTATACTGATAAAACTCCGTTACCCCGATAAATTTCCGCTACCATAGAAATAAACAATTGTTATTGTTTATAACTGTCAGAGTGACAGTTAATTAATATTTCAAGTTTAAAAATAAAATAATAATTAAATTGTTTCATTTTGCGTTGTGTTTAGAATTTTTCACCAAATACGACACGACCTCTCTGACTTTCTCAGATAAACTTTTATTTTTAAGCACTCAGTCTTTTTGCTTTTAAGCAAAATCACTCAAACAAACTGACATTGGGTAAAACCCCTCCTCCTTCGGAGTCGGAATTGACCATGCAGTTTTCTTTCGTGTTTGTTGCTAAGCAAAAAAAATAACTATTATTCAAAGAAAAGAAAAAACTATTCACATCTTTATATATTGTGCCATTTCCAGTTTTTCTAAAATCTAATCCTCTACGTTTTAGTATACTGAATAACAACGCAAGTGTGTTAACTTCTCAAATTGTAAAAATTGAGTTAGACACGCGAAAATGTTAAACTGACTATTTCTTAAAACGTTCTTATTTACAAAAAACAAAAATAAATTTTTACACGAACCTTATATCTCCCTTAACTTACATAATGGGAGGTAAAAACATGAATGTACGATTTTATACCCGTATTACGTTTTACTTATCAAATCCGGAAATCGTGCTCACCGGTGAAAATGAGAGGTTTGGTTAAAAAAGTCCGGAATGTACAATTTTACTGGATGAAGTAGACAGTTAATAATGAAAGTCTACGAATCCATTAGAATGATTTCCCGGACGTGATACGTACGTAATTCTATGTACTACCGACATTATACTCATAAGTAGAACAATTAACTGAAATGGCTCTCTAGCTAGGGAGCTGGTGGCAATTTCGGTATATGATTTGATCGACGCTAGGAATTTCAGGTAATAGAGTTTTGAAACTTGTGAACAGGATAAGCAAGGAGGCAAGACCGCGTGTCGCTGCTTTTTCTAAAAAAAAATTTTCAAAATTGCAAATAATATAATTTTTTTGAAAAACCAGCGACACCCGACCTACCCACTTTGCTTTTCACAAGTTTCAAAACTCAAGAAACTGTAAAAAAAATAAGGGCATATAGTATGACCAAAATGAGTAAAAAAAGCTTAATCAACATTGTTTGTTTCAATTGTTTCCGAGAAAAACGAAAAATCGAAGATAAACTGACAAAAATTTGTCTGTCAGTAAATAGACTACAAAAAAACAATAATAGTATATTGTATTATTAGGAGTAAAAGTGATACTTTGTGTGGCGAGCATGGAAATTTGCACGACGAACGAAGCGAGTCGGACAATTGCATGCGAGGCACACAAAGACACATTTATTCCGAATGACACATGAATTTTTTTTTTCAATCGTACTAGTTTTGTTTTTATTCGCTAATTCTATGTAGTTTCTATGGATATTTATTTATTTTATTTCTTACTCCGGCGGCGCAGAAATGAAACTTCTTACTTGTTAAATTATGAAACATTTTTTCTCAATTTCTAATAGTTACGAAGTTATTTGGTCAAGGTCGCCGCAACATTTAACTTAGTACAATTATTTGATTTAAAAAAGTAAGCAAAAGTAAGTCTTATAGTTCTCGAGATAGCAGAGGTAAACCCCGTAAAAACTAATTTTTCACTGCCTTATATCTCGGAAACTATTGAAGATAGGAGCCATGTTAATTAGATTTTTTTACTTATTTTGGTCAGTACTACATGCCCTTAAATTTTTTTCACAGTATTTTTGAAACAGTCTGTATAACTGCAAGCATAAATGTCAAAAATCTGTGCATTTTATTGGCTTATCAATCTAGTAACGCACATTGTTTTGAAAGCTATTTGTAGGTCTACACGAACTGTTCCATGTAAAAAATAGCGTTGATGTTGATTGCGCTTTTAATTTCGACTTTGCAATTTTTAATATTCAGGTATTGTATAGATGAAAATATTTACTAGATATTGACATAGATAACAGAAAAATATTTAATATGATTTTTTTTACTATTTATAGTTTAGCTCGTAGAAGAGCAGATATTTCTAGAAACGTGTCTAACATTTTGTAAATAACTGAACCTTAAACCGGAAACTGCACGGCTTCATACATGTATCAGTAGAAATATAATTATTTTTCATGATTATAGTTTCAATTACAAATCTGAAAGCAAATTATATTGTATTGCTATGCTATTACAGTTTATAAAGAAAAACATCCACATTAGTTTTGTTTTAAATAAAATTCCCCTTTTCCAGTTTACCGCGCAAATATTAGGTACCTACCTGTCAGACAATTTCTACATTGAATCTGTAGACAGCGTATTTAACAGTTCCAAATGTTATCAAGGTATCAAAATCAGAATTTGGTTTAATTTGTAAAAATATATAAGAAATATCATTATTTATGGTCCCTGACATAATAGTAGGTGTTGGAGTGACGTTGAAACAATTGGAAATATTGAAGGTTTAATTATTTGTTTTTACATTGATTCAATTGCAATTTTGTATATTAACAAACATTCTGGATCTTAGAAAGATGTTTGTACGTTGGGTCTTTGGATCCTACAAATGTGATACCTATTCAGAGGCTAAAGTACTGCATTCTGAAACAAGCATGGCAAAGTTTAAAGCAGATTCGGATGAATATCTTTCTTGTGTTGTGGGTCAAGTTCACCACTTCGATTCCGAATCACAACGACAAAACATTGAGTGACATCACAGTGATTCTCCTCCACCTATGACCATAATTTTATGGAACATGGATAGAATCTTGATTTTTTAGAACGTACCACACACAATGGACTGAGGAAATTGAGCAAAGAATTATGTTTCATCACGACAAAACTCCTTTTCATAAAAGCCATATTGCCATCACTGACACTTAATTAAAACACTGAATCTGAAATGCAAGAATTTCCTGAGAATTCATCAGATCTGGCTCCTAGTGATTTCTTACATTATTAAAATTTAACAATACCTTCGGCGGAAAAGCTATGACGGTGATAATAAAGTGATGACATCCGTAAATAACTGGTTGGAGGAACAACAGCAAGAGTTCTTTTCCAGAGAATTCAAAAGCTTTGGAGCATCGTTGGACCAAATGAATTAAAGTTCAAGGGGACCGTGTAGAAAAATAAATATTTTAATTTTTCCATACTTTGTAGCAATCTACCTTAGGGACCATAAATATAAATAATATTCCCTCGTATCTAACACAAATAAAGTGGAAACAACAACAACATTTACATTTGAAATAAAAAATAGTTTCAAGAAAAAGAAAATTGTTACGACCATGACACTACCTCCCATTAATTTCATTTACTTATATTGAATGCCTCGATCATAAATAAGGTGCCCTTCAGAGTTTATTCACTTAAACGAAAATAATTGTCCCATTAGAATTAGAAGATCATTATATTGTTGTATTTTTATTTACAAAGACTGAAGGTCGACATATAGAAGAAAAAGTAAATTTTGCAGTTTGAAATAATTCTGGATTTTGGTTTGTACATCTTTAGGGCACTTTTTTATACTTTTTCGAACGGCGATGAACTTTTTTATAACTGTTAGATTGTGATTTATGATGTCATAATTATAATTTTTATATAGGCGTCATAATAGAAAGTTAAAACATCAGAAAGAATTTTTTTCCTTTCCAATGATATACAATTTATCCAAGTTCAAATGAAATACTATACATAATATACTTCTAATTGACCATGTATATCCAAAAACTTATCAACTTTTCATATAAATGTAAAAACGTAAAGTAGTGAAAAAAAATTAAAAATATTGGAAATTAAATATTGTTACTGAAAGAAAAAAATATCGTAGCAGATACACATACACTCATCATCGTAAAAATAATAAAATCCTATTCTCTTACAAAATACTCAATTTTTTGACCAAAGAACATACTACAAGGAAAGTAAAAATAAAAAGGGAAGGATAATTGAATATTTTATCTTTGAGGCCAAAATTATATATTATTTATAATTTTCATAACTGTTTTAAATATGGCAATATGGTGCAACTTTTAATTTATTTATGATGACTTGTTAAAGACAATGTAACACTTGTAATCAAGGATGTTCCAACGTCAGTGTTTAAATTTTAAAAATTAAAAAGAAATTATCTTTCAAATTCTTTTAATATTTTCTTGAAGCTTCTATGCATAGACTTTGTGTGTATAGAATGCTGTTTAGAAAGTGACACTACACTACTTTGTGTTGTAATGTTTACGTGACAAAAGTTATTATAAACAGCTCACATTTTTTATATCTCGAGCATATGTTTTATATTAAGTCTATACACTAGGTGTACACTATATGAATACTTATAAACTTATAAAAATATACTTTTGATTTTAAAACTTTCTTATTGTTTTTTTAAAAGAAATCAGCAGTTTTATAAAAGGAAAATGAAAAGTTTCTAATTTCCATAGTTATATGCTAGAAATATTATGCTTAACTATTTCTATATTTTCCTAATGGTTATTAATTAAAATAATTAAATTTTTAGCACTCAACGAGACAAAATCAATAACTCACAAAAAATAACTTCATAACAATTCAGATTGAATGATCAGTTGGTGTTTTTACAATTTGAGTTTAATTACAAAACATCGAAAAAAAGCCAATATTTAAACTCAAATTCAGCTCTATATTGCATGACTACACACATTTTTGCGTTATACGTTTACCTTTATTTGTCTTTAAATATCTTCCATAGTAAATTTAATAAACGCCATGATTTAAACGGGCAGCAAATTGATCGATTTTTGGTAATCTTTATAATACAGTTTGTCAACAAAATAATTGATTGAACGGCAATATGTAAGCGGTAAACTAATTTTAAAGCCTGTTTGACATGGTTATGATTGATAACAAATTTGGTAACAAATTGTTTCATTGGAAACAAATGTTACGACATTAAAAATAAGATGTTCTATTCCATCACAAATTTCATTATTATGATGTATCTGTTTGACAAGACTATAAAATTTTGTTATCAAAATTATAACCGTTTCAAACGAGCTTAAGTTAAAACAGTTACATTACATTAGCGAGAACTAAATTAATGGCGGCTAGTGTAGTATTTTTGAAATATGTAAACTCTCATTTTTTTATATTATAATTTCAATTCAATTTGAAAATGTATGTCAAATAAGCAAAGAAAATAAACATAATGCATACCAAAAAGTGCTGTGTTCGAGTACAACAAACATTCTAAAAATACCATTCCATAATAGAAGAAAAACGTTGATCGATCACAAAACTATCCTTTACCTAAATATTTAGGTGTAACTCGTGATCGGTCTTTAACTCCATAGATCAGGTCAAGAAAGAATATCCTATATGAGAGTGGATTGAAAAGTTTCAAGTATAACTGAGAAGGCATTTGTTTTTAAAAAACAAACCTATCTCCTTCTTTTGTTTAACTCTTCATATGAACTATCAAGATATTTCAATACAATCTGTCAATCGGTGTAATCGTCTGTGTCGATCTTCCCAGCTTTAAATCGGTAATGGATATATTCCCGGACGATGGTGGAGATTGTGGGACGAGCCGTAGGTGAGGCCAGCAACACCAGGAGTCCGGGGAGTCCCTTTTCCTACGTGGTACACATACAATTTTTTTTCGATCGGTTTATATTCAATAATTAGTTATTTTATATATCATTTATAAATGTCAGACAACAAAATAGACATAAGATTATTGAGTAGTTTTGATCAAAATATCTGAGGATAGCGTAACTATGGGTTGTTTATCTATTTTCGTAAAAGTCAAAATATATTTAAAAAATATCAGATTTTGTGTTCAAATTACGAGATATGGCCAGTGATAGTAATTTATCTATATCTTGCACACCACCGGATACTGGAGGCAGCTAATTTGGTGACAGTGAATTTGCTTCCACAAAAATCAATTGAGAAATATGAAAAGGCATATAAACTTTTATTTACGGAAAACAATGAACCGTGTACTGTCCGAGAATACTTTGCCACGCGCAGGAAAAAAAATACCCGGACTGTTATTTTTCGTTGCCTAGCAACTACACTAAAATACCGGAACAATGCACTTTTCGATTCGAAAAAACACCGGAAACGTGTCAGTTTTTGTCCGTTGAAAAAAAAAACGCTATTACCTTCGTTCTCCACCGTGAGTTTCTGGGTTTCGGAATTTAAGCTTGGCCCGTTCAGATCGTCTAAAATCGGGTACCACGCCGAAAATTGTGGATAAAGTCCACGATGTGGTTCCGGAAGATCGCCAAATGAAAGTGAGTGAGATTGAGGAAGCCATAGGGATCTCTTATGGACGTGTAGTTGATATTATACACGAGATGGGAATAAGAAAAATGTGCGCCAGGTAGGTGCCGCATTTGCTCAGTTTGGAGCAAAAGCGCATTCGTGCCCGAAGTTCAGCCGACAATTTGGAGTTATTTAAGAAAAATCCAGTCGATTTCAAAGGACGTTTCATAACCATGAAAGAAACATGGGCTCACCTTTACACTCCACAGATGAAATTTCAATCAAAATCATGGATTGGACATGGTGAGTCGGCTCCGAAGAAAGTAAAGTCAATTTAGTTGGCAAGAAAGGTGATGGCGTCAGTCTTTTGGAACGCCAAAGGAATTTGACTAATTGATTTTCTTAAAAGAAAAACTGTGACTGGACAATATTACGACACACTTTTAAACTAGCTGAAAGCAGTAAATCAAGAAAAACGCCCGAGAATGGCAATGAAAAAATCTTGTTTTACCACGCAATGCGTCAGCTCATTCAAGCCAAATTGCTCAACAAAAATTAAACAAACGGGGGTTTGAAATCATCCCTATCTCCGTACTAGATCAATTTGGCTCCCTAATACTTCCATATTTTCCAAAACTCAAAACTTTCAAGGCTGGAAAGATATGTCGATACAATGAAGAAGCCATCGATGTAGTAAATGCTTATTTTGAGGGCCTCAAAGAAATCCATTTTCTGGGGGGAATCGAAAAGTTAGAAAAAAGTTGGACCAAGTGTGTTGACCTCAGAGCGGACTATGTAGAAAAATCAAATGTAGCCATGTTAAATAAATTTTTATTTTCATGTCATTCCGGAAACTTTTCAACACAAGCTTCCAGGAAGTAGCTGGCGTGCAGATGCAAAAGCCCTGAGAACATCAGTGCTTCCATTGGTGTATTCAGCGGCAGAATATTGCTGCCCTGTCTGGTTGAATAATGACCATACGAGGACTATTGACACTCAACTGAATGAATCTTTCCGAATTATACTTAGTACCATCAACAGTATTCCAGTTCAATGATTACCGGTGTTATCGAACATAAGTCCTCCACATTTAAGAAGACGCAGGGCATCGAAAAGATTCAGGTTAATTTGTTTTTGAGAGATTTGCTCGAAAGCGGTTCTGGTTCAAGCATTAATAAAATTTATTCGGTTCAACTTAGAATTAATGGTTTTTGAATAACAATCTTTGTAGAGAAATAATTTAAAATGCGAACCTGATTTTATAATGCAACACAGACGCAGAAGGCGTCGATGATCGGCTGTAAGTAGTATTACGATTACGTTTCGTACTGAAAATGAACCTGAACCGAATCTGAACCCTGAACCAGAATTTTAATACCTGATTCGGTTCTGGATTTGGGTTCGCTAAAATGTTAGGTTTGGTTAAGTTCGGATTCGATGCCCTGCTTTTGCGTGAATGAGTCAAGTGTTCTGAAAACAGCCAACTTCCCATTCACCATAATTGTATCTCGTCAAACTAAACGATTAAAATACAAAAAGACTCCATAGATCCTTGTAGAAAATTTGTATAATGACAATTTCAATTCTGAAATCGCTTGGAGGGAAAAATGGTTTCGAAGCAGCCCTGACAGAGTCCTCCAGGATTCATGCTTCCAAGGAAAACATGAATAAAACTTAATCGGCTGCGCACTAGCGCACTTATCATGGCAGAAATTACTGGCAACACATCTGGGGAATAACAGATAGACTTGACTGTGAATGTGGTCATCCTAGACAAACTCCTCGCCATCTTATCACTAAGTGTCCCTTACTTAAACTAAATTTCCCAGTCGAACATCTTCATCAAGCTACTGAAGAAGCTGTTGAATGGATTAATGCTATAAAAATTTAATTACAATCTTTTTCGTTGCGTTGCGTTATATACTTTTGGTTCTGTCATTTACCTTATTTGTTTTTGTTCTTTATGTTCATTTTATTTTATATTTAACCGTTTATTATTAAGTAAAACAAAACTATAACGTGATAAATAAGTATGTCTAATATAATGCCGGGTAAACGAGTACACGTGTGAAAAAGCGATTAAAATAGACTACAGTTCCAAATAATCAAAAGTAGAGTTAGACCATAACAAGTTGTAATTAATCCCGAAGTTATTACTTTTTGCTCTATTTGATGAAGCATTATACTGAACACACTTAAAAATCGAGTTGAGTTAAACATTCATTGGCTCACGAAGCACTTCGTCAAAATGTAAATAAATCTGACAGATATTTCATGGGTAGGCGCCATGACAGGTGCGCTTACAATGCCGGTAAAGGATTCTGCGAGTCGAAAAAGTAACCTAACGAAAGCAAAATTTTAATCTCATGATGAGACCATAGAAATACAGATGAATTTGTTCAGTGAAATATATTTAAATGGACGTTTATTAAATGTTATATAAATATAATAAATTAATTTGCGATTTTTTTCTTGAATTAAAATTATGTACATAATGGGGTGTATTCTGTAAGGAAACTGTTAATTTTAAACAGTATGTTAAAAATAAACTTGCTATTATATATTTTCTATTCTGTAACTACCAATTCTGTTAAAATTTTAACACTCGTGTTAAAATTAGGTGTTAAAACTATATAGTTTAACGTCATTCAAATCGATGCCTTTAAAATTTTAACATCTGTTTATACAATAAAATTATCACACCTTTTGAATATGTTGACTTCTAATTAATGAAAATGTAATAGAAAACGAAAGAAAATTACCATGGAGGAATATAAAAAATATTTAGGTGATATTTAATAAAATATACAACTGTTTATTTTATTTAATAACGGTCACCCGCTCCATCGTATGTCTTTGTGTATCACAGCGTGAAGCTAGTAGGAATATTTAATTAACATAATTCGAGAAAGAGTCACAACTGAACCTTTGAATGCTATATCGAGAGCACGATTTAGATATATCGTAAAACATAGTACAGTAAGTATTAAATGCAGTTAAAATTGCTTATTCCTGTCATGTTCGTCAAACCAACGTAACTTAACATTTTGGATTGTCAGTTCTGGAGATCAAGAAGAAGAAATTTTACCTACCTAATGATACCTTAATAATGTACAATTTCAATGTAATTCATTTTCAATATGGAACCTAAAAATGAGACATGATTATGCAGCAGATTTCTATTTATTTTCCGAAGCATTATTTCCATTCGTTATTCTAAAATTTCAAAGTGACAGATTCATTTTCTAAAATTTCAAAATGACAAACTGACAGTTCTTTACTATTTTTATCATGTTTATTTATTTCTGTTATGGTTACTAACTACATGACTTCAGTAAAGACGTGCCTTTTTTCTGTCTTGTTGATCACTTCATTCTGGTGTTTAACAGACATATTAAAATATATGATTTTAACAGCAGTGTCAAATTTTCGCGTAGAGAATACCAAAAAATGAATTTATTGTTAACAGTCATGTTAAAATACAATTTTAAAATTAACATATTTTTTTTACAGAATACACCCCAATATTACATAATAGTTCATTACGTATCAACTTCGAAACAAAGAAGGAAAACACTGAATGTTACAAATCTATTTATTTACTTATTTTCTCAACGCTGGTAGATCCATAAAATATAGGCCGTTATTACGAAAAACTATTAAAATAATAACGCTTGTATGAAGTGTACATTTACATTATCAGGGATTTTATTCTAAAAAGCTTAAACGTCACTTTTAACAAGAGCACTTTACAAAATTGGGTTCGTAATACGATTCAAAAATAACGAAAACTTTATTTTGAATTAACGTTTTATTTAATGTATGCGCTAATTGTTTTGTCGCTTTTTGAAAGTTCTAACATTGACACATCTAATAATATAAATGGATAAATGTTCATGACATGTCTTGGCCAAATCACAATAGATAAATTATAGAATTGGAGCGATACTTTTTACTATAATTATTATATCGGAATCGGAAGGAAGTGCTTGTTAGTAATTAAGGAAACTATAATTCAGAGAAATTTGTTGGTTATGAATCAGTTCTGTTGTCAATCAAATAATAATCCTGATTTCTGTATAATGAACAGGAAATGACAAATATTTACCTTCTTCCCATTCGTATTGGCAAAGAGAATAACAAAACTAAGAGTTTGTATGTAATTATAATATAAAAGCAGTTTGTGTACCTACTTAACGAAAATGATAAAAAAGAAAATTAAAACTGTTAAAAGTGAAAAGAATAATGAAGTCTTTTACGATAATGTCAACAGTTGAGAAATAAAAAGCGCCGCAGGAAAAAGAGAATTTTATGGTTTTTCCTCTGCGTTTCTCTATTTAATATGGAATAAATTGTAAATTATTCTTTTCAGCATTTAAAACTTTGAAAACATTTTTAATCTTACACGCTGTTGGCGTTATACCACTCGCAAAAGCTTTCATTTCACACAGCATAGGGTACGGCACGGTAAAATAGGGAAAACAGGAGAATGAAATAAAATTAATAAGGAGAAAACAAATACCTGAAAATCTAAAGAAGATTCAGCATTAATTATAACAAATAAACACCGATTACGAAGTTTAGTAAATGAGGTGCCCTTGATTTGAATTTTTTATTTATAAAGTTATTAACTAAAATAGTAGTTTGTACAACAAGAGTGGATATGATGTCCATATCACATGAGGATGAAGTTTGAGCACGACGCCGTAGGCGGAGTGTTCGATCATCCGAAGGCGATATGGACATTCCACTCGAGTTGTACAGCATACTTTTTCTACGACTAAGAAAAAGAAGGAAAATACGAACTATAGAAATTTGAAATTTTGTTGAACATTATTAATTAATGTTATTTTATGTACTTGTTTTCCTAGGCTTTCTTAATGACATTTGTTATTAAACTTATATCTTAAGTAGGTATACAATACTTTTACATACTACTTTCGATTTTTTATTATCAAATCTAAGAAGGATAACCTTGATTCGTCAAAGTGACATTTCATACCGTTCTGATTCCCATTTTTTATACGTTCTTTTTCAATACTTACAACTAATTCATAATATAATTCAATTAATTGTTATTAAATTCAAATTTCTTTTTATACCGAATATATTTCTATCTAAATGATAACATTTACACGACTTACGTGATTTGTGATTCGCGGATTTCATATCCATCCTAGAATGGATATGAAATTATATCCGTTCAGTTAACTAGTATTGCCTACAAATCCATTCTGCAGATTGTGAAGAAATGATAAGTTTTTCAAGTGGGAGTAGAAAAATATATTATTCATCAAGTTCAAAAATTGTCCGAATTTAAGAAAATGACTTTCCTGACGTGGTATCTTCGTTATTTTGTATGCTACCGATGGTTTTTTCAAAAGTAGAATAATTAATGAAATAGGGTAAAGTCGGTCGAGATGGCGCATGTTTTTATATAGGCTCACTAAAATTTAGTCAGTAAATATATATATATATATATATATATATATTAATAACATGCTGTTACCAAAACTTACATTATTCTATGTAAATATAACTAAAAAAAAATCTTTTGTCAAAAAAAAACATCTCACCCGACATGTAGGGAAGAGTTGGTGTATCATACATTTTTTTATGTTTACTAATTTTAATTCGTTTTTCTTTCCAAACATGGATATTGGGTCCAGACTTCCTTTAGCACGCTATCGTCTTCATAATGTAATACATATAAGTAATTTTATATCTGGATGCTTCATTTACATCGACATTTGCTTTTTTACAGCCCATATTCCGCTTTTACAATTTCCTTTTCATTTTTAACGCGCAAATAGAAGTATTATTAAGAACAACAAAATAGTGTGCCGTCTTTCTCATATGCCAATTCTCCCGATCGTTGAGGGAGCGGTGGCGAACCTGTTGACACCACGATTCTTCAATAAAATAAAGGATTTGTAGGTTAGAATATTACTTTACATATTTTACTACCTTCATGTTGCAATAAAATCATTAAAAATCAACTGTTATAATTTTAGTCAAAACTTTCAATAAATGCATAAAAAAATTTAAGGCATATGAAAATAATTATAATAATATAACGTCATTTTTTAAACGGGAAACGTTGATACACTATTAACACAAAACTCAATCCCTATACATATACCTTACATGACTTTTGTACTTATAGCTTAGAAATAAATCACGCGCGCCATCACACCCGACTTTACCATATCATTCTCAAGAATAGATTTCAAAACATTGGCTGGTACCATAAACCTCGCTTTAACTAAAACGTTGTTTTAAAAAATGTCAATTTACATTATTTAATAATAATAATAATAATAATAATAATAATAATAATATATAATATAAAATTTATCAAAATATGATTTAAAAAAATCGTATAAACATAAAGGTGAAATTAATATTGAAATTTGAATTTGACAATAAAACAGCGTTCTGCTACAAGACAATATACCAAAAAACTTATGAATATTTTGTTCATAATAGTTTATGTTATGGTTAGGTTAGAGTAGGTTAAGTTACATTTATTATTATAAGTACTAACCATTTTTTTATTGTCTAAAATTCTAGAACATGTTTGAAATGTTAAATTAGTCTTTAAAAAAATAAATTTAAAAAAGAAATTAGCGTATATTAGTATAATATTTACATCTGAGAAATAATATTAACACACATATTGAAACGAATATTTAATATGTAGATGTTATACAAAAAAAATCCATTTAAATTTATATTCAGTTATAAGACTACAATTTTGCAAAATAAATATTCTATTTGTTTAATTGCCAATAAATCATTCCAAATTTAAAATGTATGGTCTAAATGGATACTCTATGGGATCTGTCTACGAATCAAATTACGTATCACTATCACTAGTGTGTACAAAATTATATAATTCTTAATTTATTTAGAACAAATTAAACTGAAGTTGCTTTCGCAAATAGATATGGATTGCGCTGGTAGACCATGGAAGGCAGTAAGTTTCCTCTGTACGTGCGCGACGCGACGTCCTGCCTCTCCGCAACAGTGAATGTAGGTCGCAACACAGAACTAGAATTACCAACAAAACAACTGAGCAGTCTGCTAATCACTCCTGCTGCACTCTTCCTTCCTGACACACCATCAGGACTTTATATTTACACCACAATTTTACTCTAAGTTTGCACTATAAGATTTAATTTAAATGAAGTATTTAATCTTACAGCCGGAGTAATACAAAGTGCTTGTAAACAGCAAATCTCATTAAACAGGGATGAATATTTTAAGTGGGTAGATACCGTTCTATAATTAGTCACCACATCACCATAAGAATATAAAACAATTCACGATCATTTTTTTTTTTTACTTTTCATTACATTAGGATAACAATATTGAAAACTGTAAAAGAAAAGGTCAAACATCAAACTCGCCTGGAATAAGTTGCATTGCTAATCAAATTGTCAACCTATCAATTAACATCAGCGGAACTAAAAGACGTCAAAGCGTAGAATATTGAAGAGTTATCGCAAGTTTCTGGTGAGAATTTTCTGAACCACGACATTCAGCAGCTGGCAGAACAAGAAATTCATGTTTGAAAATGAAGATTCCTAGTGATTCTGAAAATGAAAAGCCAAAGGAACTCCCTATAGATATCATTAGTAAAAATTTAGCCATAATATCGAATATTATGGATCAATGACACATTTTCACATAAGTTCACAAGCAATACGAGTTATATTCATTTTTATGCTATACCCTGATTATACCGGCTGGTGG
>OY720454.1:18256254-18261254 GCA_963082715.1 Harpalus rubripes | reverse complement strand
GAAATTACGAGTATATTTGTGGAATCTAATATAACAATTCTATTTTTCTCTGTTTGAAATTAATTGAGCTGTGATACTGCACATTCATTATCATCTAATATTCCATTTGCCAAATATCGGTTTACATTAAGTACTCATTACATTGTAATTGAATCATTCAAATGTGAATATCAGAGGAAAATCCGTTTGTTATAAGGTGTATGTTTCATGTGCATTGGTTCGCATTCAATTAAATCAGAAGTTCCCAAATGCGTGTTGCGTAGATTCGAGAGCTTGAAAGCAGAAAGTTTAAATTTATGTGCATATTTTAGGTTGTTTATGAATTTTAAAAGCTTATTTCCTCTCAAAGCACCTACAGTAAAATATGACCAGATTTGTAAATTATGCTCAATTAGATCACTTCAGAGTTAACCCTTCACAACTTCTACAATTTATTATAAGGGAGAACAGATATTTAAGTGAATAAATATACCAGAACTTATTTTACACATATTTAGCATATAGGATACACAGATTATATTGATAAATAGGCCGTACATTGGATACATGGTGATTCAGATCTAGTGTAAATTGATTTGATAGTTTGGTGGAGGGATCACGTAGGGATCACATTGAGTGAAAAATGTCATATACAAGAATTGAGATTTTCAAGTATCAAGAGATGGCACTGATCGCATTAAACAATGATACACTTTTTGTTGACATTTGTAAGCGTAGCATTGTTATCAATTGTGTTTCTTTAGTTTTCGTTTTGTTTTCTTATGTGTTAGTATTTTTTATTTATAATTCAAGTATGTATAACAGAGTTTTTGTATACTAAAAATGAATAAGCAGAAGACGCACGTCATCAATAAATATTACTGGATAATGACGTCACTTATTACTACGTTTACATGGGTTACTAATTTATTCTAGATGCAATGCGTGTTGCTTAATTTACTATATACAATACATGCAGATGAATTATTGTAAATTTATTTAAAAATATAAAAATTAAACTGACCGTTTGGGATTTTAAATTTACAAAATTATTAATTATAGATAACTCATTAGCGAGCTCATTAGATTACCAACAACAAATCTGCCTGTGGTATAATTTTCCATTTCAAATCAATTCAATGAGAAAAATGTGAATGTTCAATGTGTATTTATTTGTTTATTATTAAATATTGCGTCATACCGGGTTTCTTAGGCCAACCGACACATGGTAGATTAACATGTGAAATCAGTTAATTGTGAATAGTATCTCCCCAGTGTAAGGTATTATGCTGAAATTTTGTATACTTATTGGAGGATATTAATTCTTTGGATAACAGTCTTAATTAGTAAATTTAAATGTGCAATATTAGAAAAAATTAAGAAAATTTGTAGAATTTCCAAGATTATTGTTCGTATACTGAATAAAATGGTTACTAAGCAACTGTACAAATAGCATAGTGGTAGCGTTTGCGCTTTATGTTTTTAATATTTTATTGACTTGTAATAAAATATAAAAAACATTTTAAAGAATAAATTATACGTATTTTGTACACAGCGCCCGTCGCTACTACCGATTGAATGATTTAGTGAGGTCTTCGGACTGGTACGCGGTGATGACCAAACTTGATTAATTAGAGGAAGTAAAAGTCGTAACAAGGTTTCCGTAGGTGA
Organism: Harpalus rubripes; assembly: GCA_963082715.1. NCBI lineage: Eukaryota > Metazoa > Arthropoda > Insecta > Coleoptera > Carabidae > Harpalus > Harpalus rubripes. Next base: position 18,259,604 of record OY720454.1, on the reverse strand, counting down.
ACCTATGGAAGGATCATTAACGTTTATATATATATATATATATATATATATGTATATAATATGTTATAACTAAACTTCACATTATTGTAAGTTTGCATACTTAAATGTTAACTACTATTTGTTAGTTGTAAATTTTCTGAAGCTGTGAATTTTGCTAATTGGAAGGTTTATTGGATAGAAAGCTTCAAATGTTTTTTAAAAGTTGTTTATTATGTTGACAACTAAAAGACGACGTTTCGGCACATGGTTATGGCCATTATCAAGTCTAAATACAAAAGGATAATTAATGTTATGAATTTTTTTTTAAAATTAGAATTATAAACTTACCAGAAAAATGAATTTACATTCAGTCAATTTTTAAATTATAAATAAATTTTAAATTAACCCATGATTGAGTTTGAATTTTTGACAACCGCCTGCGCAGGTCGGTGAGTCAACGTCGACTGAATATTAATTTTTACAATTCTGTACACGAAGGTAACAAATGTACAACTCATGACCTCTAATGTGAAGACAAGAAACTGAATGACAACCGCATCATAAACTTTGACCTTAGAAAAGTACACGAAATACAAAAAATTTTTTAATTAAATTTTAGGGCTATCGAAAAGTTTGATATTTGGATATAAAGATTTGGATTGATTGTAATCTGATTTAATGTTGCTAGTTTTATCATCTAAATTAATGTAACAACTTTCTAAGAACAATCTTTTGTTTATACTGGGTTCGTAATGAAGAATTTTATAGTTTTTTATATCTAATTCGTGTTCAAGGGAAATGCAATGATCCACAATGGCACTATGTGTATTGTTATCATTTTTTAAATGGTATTCATGTTGTTTGAGTCTTTTATGAATATATTGTCGTGTTTCACCTATGTAAGTAGAGTGACAATCTTTACATTTTATTTGATAAACAATATTACTTTGGAGGTCTTTAGTATTTTTGTCTTTTAAACTAGAAAACAATGAAGAGGTGTTGCAGGAAGATTTAAAAGTTAAATTTAATTCATCTGTAATGGCTTTAAGTGGTTGGTGAAGGTGTTTGTAGTAAGGTAAAGATATGTATTTCTTTGATATTTGGTTACCTGCCGGAATACCAGATACATTTAAAGAATTTGAGTTGATTTTTTTAATTCTATCGGAAATAGTTTGTTCTAGTAATTTAAGGGGGTAATTGTTGTTACGTAATGTTTGAATAATTAAGTTAATATTATCTGTATGAAAGGACCTATCAGAGAGAAGAATGGCTCGGTCTGTTAAGTTGTTAATGACTGATTTTTTGTATTTCATAGGATAATACGAATTGAAATTTAAGTATCTGGATGACCAGGTGGGTTTCCTGTACCAGTTAGTGATAATTTTATTATTATAAATGATTAAACTAATATCAAGATTTGTTACATTGATGTATAATTTTACAGCATCCTGATGAAGGATTAAATAAATCCGAAAGCTAGATGAAATAATCAAGAAACGAGCTCTACTTTCATGCCCTTTCACTGAAATCCTACAAAAGTTATAATTGTATATATATATATATATATATATATATATATATATATATATATATATATATATATATATATATATATATATGTATTTGTATAATATAGTTCTGATTAAGTCTTTTCTTACATAGACTATAAAAAATGTATAATATTTTATACATCGTGCTTGTTGTTCTGTTATACATATTATGAACATACGTACATGCGATGTACAAACTAAAATATCCTTATATTAATATTGTATTATATTTTGCATTGTTTCAGTATTAATATATACTGGTTAGTACAAGAGGAAAAGCATGTTCGGATATATAATCGCAAATATATTGCTTGATGCTTGGGTTCCTACGTAACACTTCTATGTTTAAAAAGTATAAATACTAATTTGCACATTGATTACAGCATACAGTTAAATAATTACAATAAATATTTATAATACAAAATAACGTATCCATTTCATTAAATTTCAACAAAAATTTAAATACATATTAACAATAAAAATTATGTTGCAAAGTAAAAATTAAAAGTTAAATTTTGAGGCTGGCTGGTTCCCAACTCAGGCTTTCCGAGTTTTGTTTATTACCAAGCGCACACGCTACCACTATGCTATTTAAGCTATTACTTGGTAATCATTTTTATCGGGAATGAATAACAATCCTCGAAATTCTACAAATTTCCTTCTTTTTTTCTGATATGATACATTTAAAATTACTAATTTGGGCTGTAATCCGTAGAATTAGTATCCCTCAATAAGTACATAAATTTTCAACTTAATATCTTGTACTGGGGAGATACTATTCACAATTAACTGATTTCTCATGTTAACCTCCTATGTGTCTGTCGGCCTAAAACACCCGATATATAAACAGTGTTAGGGCCTCTAGGAATTCTGTTAGTTGAGATTTTGAAAGCCATATTGTAAGAAAATTGTTGTTACTAAAATTTTCGTTACCGATTGGTTGATTCAGTGATTGCGAAAAAGTGATGATATATTCTCGGATATATTCATTTAATGTATATACTTAAGCGTATTTTTGGTGACGTGTTTTCGTTCATGTAAATGTTTGAATTGTAACTTATTCTCAGCAATAACTTTGTGCATTTCTTATTTAACATTGTAATCTCATACTGTCAAGCGACTAAGTAAAAAAGTTTTTAAAGAAGTGTGAAAAGATCCAGATATGATTGTCCATTTCTTAAACGGAAATAGCTTTCTTTTCATGTCAGTTTTCCATCAAAATTTCATAAAAAATCACATCGTCTGTGCTTTTCTAAATCCTCTACTGCCAAACTACAAACTCACACGGCTATTGGTTGTCACATGCTCTGCGGGAATGACAGAATTAAATTCACATACTCCTACTTGATCTCTTGAGAATATTACACCAGACATACAAGGTAGAAGGTGTGACATATATTTTCTATTGTAAGTAGATGTTTGAAAATACAAAAAGTTATTGGGGGATGCCATTCGCAAGATACGTTTACTTTTGGAACAGAAGAACTTTTTATAATTGTGATGAAAAATAAAATGAACTATAAATAGGGTAGAAAGGATGGATAAAAATGATTCTCAAAAAAAAAAGATTTCAAATCTATACAGTTTATTATTTCTTTGTAATTCAATGGATAAAAGTTTTAATTAATTTAAAATTATAATTATACGTGAGGGGAGTTTGTAAATTTTACAAGATGTAAATAGTATAAAACCGGATTTAGCATACGTGTCATTACACTTAAAAAATTTACGGAATATTGTTTAATTCCTACAGGAGTAGCAACCTCTTGAAGATGGCCCTAGAAGTGTTTATTTGGGTTTCTAATTAGAAAACGCTTACAT
>OY720454.1:18188754-18251254 GCA_963082715.1 Harpalus rubripes | reverse complement strand
AGTCTGAATACAAAGGAAAATATAAATGTTATGAAAATTGTAATTAGAAATATAAACTTACTACAAAAAGTGAAATTTACATTCAGTCAAATTTTAAAAATAATTTTTTTACCATGTGCCGAAACGTCGTCTTTTAGTTGTTACAATAATAAACAACAATTGAAGCTTTCTATCCAATAAACCTTCCAATTAGCAAAAATCACAGCTTCAGAAACTTTACAACGAAAAAAATATAACGTCAATTGTCAGTTATCAAATAAAATCTACAGAATTAAGTGATGTTTAACGATGTATTGTTGTAGTTTTTAATATTCGGGTATTGTACATTTTTACGGATAAAAATATTTATTATTGATAAAGTTTGGTTTCACGAATTTAAATTATTTAATTTACCATTTACGTCATTCAGCAGATGGCGTTCACATCAGCGCCAGTTTTAAGTAGCCGAAATTACATTGGGTATAAAGTTGTCTCATGTCTAATTTCACCCAATCAGAAAGTATTCTCTACAATACAGAATGGCTTAAATGGAACAAGGTATAATGGATGTAAAAACAGTCGACTATCAAGCGCCGTCTATTTTTCTTACGTGAAGTGAAGTATAGTTCTATATTGCAAACACGTAATGTAAACAATTTTCATTTCCAATACGTCACTTTTTGTCAGTTGTCAATATCGCGTAAAATTAACGTCAGTATGATTTGTATTTGTTAATTATTGTACATTTACAGTGTATACTTTACAGAACTTAAATTTTTTGATTGTATCGTATTGAATGTAGAATTGTTATCATATTGGTATTTTTTCCAGATTGATACCAAAAAGGAAATTATGTATTTTTGTTTGCTGAATACGTTCATGTTCCATGTTTATTTTGTTCAAAATTCAGTTAAAAATTGCGACGCAGATAAAATTTTGTGGGTAGAAAACATTTCAACATGCTATTGTTTTCTAAAATAGAAATAGAAAAGTGTAAATAAATAAATACTGCATTATGAGTTTTTACAATTTGCTGAGATTTACTAATCTGTTGTACATAGATTTCAATGATGACGACATGTTTTTGTTAATTAAATAAATACTCATGGTTGTTGGGCAGAATGCACTATAATATTAGTTTTGTGTGCGATAAATAATTAGCTTTAATATAATTAATATACACAGGGTGTGTTCTATTCCATCACAAATTTTATTATAAATTTTGTGATACGAGCTTAATGATGGTGAATATGTATTATGGAATAATAAAACGGTGGAAGTTTGTTACAAGAATATATTGAATGGAGAATATAATAGGGCTGTTGCAGGAATTTTTATATGACTTCTAAGGACTAAATTTTAAAAGATATTGTTCTTTAAAGAGCCTCAAATTAGAAAATCTCCGTTAATTAATTATTGAAAATTATGTAATATTTTGAAAAAGTCACGTGATCTGAAACAGAATGTGATGTCAGAGCGCATACAGTTGAACATGTGACATACTATCGCCTACTTTTATTTATATAAATAACGTAAACAGTTTTCCTATAGGTTATGAATGAATGACGTACGGTAAGTGCTTCGATGTAAAAGAAGTAAGGGGTTGTTTTTCATGACTTTTTATGGCGCCAATCTTTTTATTTAATTATTTACGAAAATAATAATAAATTATTATTTTTTTATTACTATGAAAAATATTACATAAATATTCATTTAAAATACTATTAAAAAATGTGAAACCGATTCATTCATTAGTCACATGACATGTTTTCTGCGAATTAACATTTAGAATCTCCCTGGTTACATACATATCTTCCACAGCGGTGATAAAAAACAAAGAAATTATCTCCTTATTTATATTCGTCACTAAGGGATTTGTATCCTTTATTTACAACATTGATAGTTAATTTTGAGTATAAAAATGAGTAATAACTCAAACTCCGGTTTATTAAATAAAACTGCCTTACTTTTTTATTTTAAGTAATGGAAAAAATGGCTCATAAAAGTTTTATTATTTTAAATATACTATTTGATGTAGATATTTTTTATAAAGTCAGGTTTACAAGATACAAGTATCACAATTTATTTTGTAAATAGCAACTTATAATAATTTTACTAAAATATAAACCGCCATTTTTTTTCTTTTTTCAACGATATATTAGTTTTTAACAATGTTTTTGAAAAAAATCGAGAAAAATAATATGATTGAGGTACTCGTATATTAGAAATAATTTTTATTTTAAAATTCTAGGTGGCTGTGTGAAAATTTAAGTTAAAATTTAATTTATTAATTTAAAAAACACGTTAAACATATATTCACATAGCCACCCAGATTATTTGAATAAAAATTATTTCTCATATTTCTCAATTATCGTATTTTCTCCGATTTCTTTCGAATACATTAACAAAAACTAATACATCATTGAAAAGAGAAAGAAATTGCGGTTTTCATTTTAGTAAAATAATTATAGGTTGCTATGTAAAAAATAAAAGTTGATAGACGTATCTTGTATACTTGACTTTTTTAAAAATATCTACATCTGCCATCAAATAGTATATTTAAAATAATAAGACTTTTTTCTGAAATCGACATTAAAATACAGGATATCACTCTGCGAAGTTAGCCAAAATACTAGCTAAAGTAAAACTTTATAGACTATTTTCAAAATTTAATTTTACACACTCATCTGTCAAACTTGAATTAACCTAAATTTCTAGCTTCTATAAAAAAATATACATAGGTATTGCAAACTTTCTTTCACTGGATATTATGTATTCACTACCAATCAACTTGGTAAACTGGAATGTCCAAAAAAATAAGTGATGTTTGTTTGTGATTTTTAGACATTTGATAGTACTTTTGTTACCACAGCCATCTCTATCGCAACAGCTAGCATTCCATTGATCTAACGTCTTTACATATACATAACATAATGCTATGCTATTTATTTATGTTTTTAATTAATAATTTAACGATTTCGGAAAAAATATAATGTATACCTCAGCATTCAATTATTTTTTTTATTACTCATATAGTTTATTCTATTCCATATTCGTAATAAAACCTTATACTTTAGTGCCTAGGTATACTCGTACAAATAACTATTATATGACCCATTTTTTCTATTACTTGTAATAAAAATGTAAAGTGTAATAAAAATGTAAAGCGGACGGGGCGTCTTTCCGCACTCACCGTATATGAAAAGTTAGGTTAGCAACACAGCACGTACAATGTATTACGTTCAGTTAATTTGTTATATTACGTATGAAGATAATTAAGTGTGTGAGATTTTTTTGTCATGGATTATAGTATTTATGTAATAAATTTATTTATATTATGGGGTGTATTCTGTAAAAAAAATGTAAATTTTAACATGCCTTTAAAAAATTATATTTTAACATGACTGTTAACAATAAATTCATCTTTTGGGATTCTCTACGCGAAAATTTGACACTGCTGTTAAAATCATACATTTTAACATGTCTGTTAAACAACAGAATGAAGTGATCAACAAGACAGGAAAAAGGCACGTCTTTGCTAAAGTATTGTAGTTAGTAACCATAACACAAATAAATAAACATGATAAACAGAGTGAACAACTGTCAGGTGTCACTTTGAAATTTTAGAAAACTAATCTGTCATTTTGAAATTTTAGAAAAACGAATGGAAATAATGCTTTGGAAAATAAATAAAAATCTGCTGCATAATCATGTCTCATTTTTAGGTTCCATATTAATAATTACATTGAAATTGTAAATTATTAAGTTATAATTAGGTATGTGAAATTTCTTCTTCTTGATCCTCAGAATTGACAATCCAAAATGTTAAGTTACGTTGGTTTGACGAACAAGACAGGAATAAGCGATTTTAACTGCAATTAATACCTACATTATAATAAAGAACTATGTTTTACGATACATCTAAATCGTGCTCTCGGTATACCATTCAAAGTACAGTCTTTCTCGAATTATGTTAATTAAATATTTCTACTGGCAACACGCTGTGATACAAAAAGACATACGATGGAATGGGTTATCGTAATTAAATAAAATACTTCGTAAAACAGAATATTTTATTAAATAACACCTGATATTTTTTATATTCATCCATGGTATTTTTCTTTCGTTTTCTATTTCATTTTCATTAATTAGAAGTGCAACATATTCAAATGCTGTGATAATTTTATTGTATAAACGGATGTTAAAATTTTAAAGGCATCGATTTGAATGACGTTAAAATATACAGTTTTAACACATAATTTTAACACGGGTGTTAAAATTTTAACAGAATTGATAGTTACAGAATAGAAAATGTATTTTAACAGCAAGTTTATTTTTAACATACTGTTTAAAATTAACAGTTTCCTTACAGAATACACCCCTATATACCGTTATCTGGGCAATAGAACCAATAAAACAAAATTTTATAACATTATTTCAAACGTCTACAATTTTATTATGTCATAATACAATGTTGCTTGTTTACTAATATTGTACAATAATTTTTGTATACTTTTCAAAAATATACTCGTAAAAAGATATTCACGATATATTCCATTTAAAATTTCAAAGTTGATATCACATAATTCGGAACCGGACGTAGTAGACTTTTTTTTAAATATGGCAAATAAGTGATTTGCCATATTTTCTACAGTAGAGATATTTGCTGGTTTATTCTTGCGTGAACAATATCATGATATAATAAGGTGGGTGTGGTGATTGTAGCATACGAGTATTTGACATCTCCAATTATTTATTTAAAAAAAAACATGTTTTGAAATCAGTTGAATATGATAAAATCACGCTGATATCTGTGTATCTGTTTATTGACTTGTATGTATTACAGGTTCTATGTAATGAAATAACATAAAAGTAGTACTATTTGAAAATTAAAGATTAATGTTAGACGATCGGTTACGAAATGACCTCATTAAATTGTTTTGTTATTGGAATTATACAAAAATAGTAATTTTCTGCAAATAAACAATCATCTCGCTCTAAAACAAAACAAAATTCTATTTTTCCATATAAGTTGTTTTTAAAAATGGTTGCATCCTTAACAAAATATGTTATATATTTTTATCAAAAATATGCTGTAACATGAGCACACACAAGGATTAATTAAGTTCTTCTGCCGATGCATAACACTCGTATAGTAAAATGAACTCGATTTTTTTTTGTGGAATTGGAATTAGGTAACTTCCAGTCTGTATCCCTATCAACGAATCAAACCAAGCAGCGTAAATTAATAAGGGCATGGTTAACTGGGCGAGGGCGACTGGGCGATAGCCAAGTGAATGCCGGACATCTGGGCGATGAAATAATAGATGTGTATTGTGCGTTAGGTTAGGAGTTAGGTTATGTTAAAGTTTGTTTACTACAATCCAAACATCACTTTCAACTATCTTTCCTGTTGCATAAATATCCATCGAACTGTATGCCTGCTAAGTGTGCAAATTTGGTAGGTTTCTGTCGCCCACTTCACTATCCCCCAGTTGAACAACGCCAATTGTACTTAGCGCTGTACTGGATCGGGATTTGACCGGAATACCTGGATTATCTGATTAACGGCCGGACTGAGTCGACGGAATCCCGGCCGTCAGATCGGTACCTCTTAGCTCCTATGAGAAAGAGAGCGAAGGGATATGATTCCTCGAAGGATTAATCTGAATTTGTGATAGTATCCCAATTATTTATGTCACCTTCAATATGCATACTGTGACGATGTAGATCTGTCACAAGTTTCATTGTAAATATACAGGGTGGGGCAGAAAAACCTATCCGATTTCAAAACGTTATAAAATTAAAACCACTCAACTTGTCAAAAAAATTTTTTATTAACATATCGCAAATTTTATGCCATTTTTAAATTTAAGTTTTGAAAAGCACATCACTCAAATGTCGTCCTTGGGAGCGGATACACTGATTTAGGCGCTCGCGGTAGCTTTCCATGACTTTCACCGTCATTTCCACAGGAATTTCTTCAATTGCCCGAGCAATTTCCCTTCGTAAAGCAAGAAGGGTCCTTGGTCGATGCTGGTAAACCTTCGATTTGAGGTAACCCCAAAGGAAGAAGTCACATGGAGTGAGATCCGGTGAGCGCGGCGGCCAGCCAAGATCACCTCTCAGGGAAATGAGGCGACCGGGAAACAGTTCCCTGAGAATGTCCATTGATCGTCGCGATGTGTGGGCGGTTGCACCATCCTGTTGAAACCACACATTTTCCACGCCATTTTCTTCCATTTTGGGTCTAAGAAAATTTTCCAGCATGAAACAATAGCGCTCGCTGTTGACCGTTACGGTTTGCCCATTTTCTTCAAAAAAGTAAGGCCCCCAGACGCCTAGGCGGGAAAGAGCACACCACACAGTCACTTTTGGGCTATGGAGGGGTTCCTGATGGATTTCTCGAGGATTTTCGTCACTCCAATATCGAAAATTCTGCCTGTTAACGGCACCACAAAGGTGAAAATGGGCTTCGTCCGTGAAGAGCACAACATCGTCGTTTGGGAGTTCTCGGAGATCGCGACACAGGTTCGTACGGGTTTCAAAATCCCTTTCACTTAATTCCTGTGCAACAACCATTTTGTAGGGATGCATTTTGAGGTCCCGGTGCAAAATGCGCCGAATACTGCGGTTGGAAATCGCCAAAGCGAGCGAATGTTTTCGCGCCGAACGACGCGGGGAACGTTCAATCGCGGCTCTCACATTGGCCACGTTTTCAGGTCCTGTTGCTGTCCTGGGACGTCCAGGCGACTTCTTTTTCAATGCTGAACTCGTCTGTCTAAAATTTGACACCCACACTTTAATCGTAGCGTGATGTGGAACAGGATCATGACGCCCGAGTCCGAAATGAATTCGAAAAGCACGTTGTGTAGCAATTATCGAACCGCCGCATTCGATAAACCGCTCAATAACAAAAGCACGATGTTCACCAGACCAAGGCATGTTGACTACTGACAAATGGCATAAAACCGGCTTTCTAACGGTTTTTACCCCACTACTGTACCTGCTCCCTCTTCTGGGAAAAAGGGATTTGAAATCGGATAGGTTTTTCTGCCCCACCCTGTAGATCAAAGCCGTGTAGCTCAGTTCTATTTTTTTCCGTTTAGCATTGTACTTTATTTATATGTTTCTATAACAAAATAAATTTAAGCCGGTTTAATTAGCAAAATCTGTATAAAAGTCAGGGCCTGTGGCTGTAGAAGACTGTTGTTTGCGAGTAATCCATTCAATTGATACAAAGGTTTGATTGCGAGTAATCCGCAAACCCGAAGCCTAGCTGCAGGTGAGCAAAATTTCCGTTTCTTTAAGAATCTGTACCGTGACCTGTCAGTACGATTTTCGTTGTTTGTTACAAGTCATACATGAAAATATCCTGAGACACTACGACTGACAGCGGTCGTAGTATTTTCCGCGGACTAAATTCACCAGTTGCGCAGTTCTTAGTCGCTTACAGTAACTCATTGTCAGTTTACCGAATTGACGTTTCGACGCCGCCGGTGTGTACACCCGGGCGTTACAGGCGTCTAGTCTGCGTGTGTCCCAGAGCTACTGTAAACCGACACGTTTATTTTAGAGGCGTCCATCTGCCGTGCGTCGACCCAAGTGCGTTTTTCCGACTCGACTCTGCAACACCCCCGTGCGTATGCCGGGGCAACCCAGTCCTAGAGTCTGCGAGTTTTGCATGGGTCACATTACCGTCGACAATCCGTGCACTCCGCGACATTTCGTTTACGCCGGCATCGCCGTCGCGACGCCCGGCGTCGATCTTCCGAAACCAACAGAAAACTCATACCTGCGTCTTTACTATCACTACTGCCATTTCCCGCCGAACCAGCACGACATCCGCGTCGCGACGCCTGGCGTCGATTTCACCAAAACCGTCCAGAAACATAGACGGATCCTTAAGATCCCCGCATCCACCGCATAACCGCCGCTGTCACCGCCGTCGCCACACTTGGCGTCGGTTACGCCGAAACCGTCCGAGAACGTTTCTACCAGGTTCCCTGAGATCCCCGCAGTCCCCCGCTGGAAACCCGAAATTCAACTAATACACACACCCAGCACCCAATATTGACTATCAGCGCTCATCATTCTGATGAATATGTCAAGTTATAGCCAATTAAACTTGCCTCGTCTATGATATTTTAATTGTGTTTTTTATATTTCACCCTATCTCCAAACCTGCTATCCGACCGTTGGCGTCCGAGCAATCTCACGCCAACTTTCTGCCCGCTATCTGTAAAATAGCCTTACAATATATACCTACGACAAACTATGGGAACAACATATTTCATCGCCTGGGAGACAGTATATGCTAAAAGAATTATTACAATTATAAAAGTGTAGTAAATTTTAGTACAAAAAAAAAAATCTGTGTACAAAGCAGATTGGCACACCAAGCAAATTTATTTTACATAATAAATATAAACTTATGCGATTTAAATATCATACCTTTACCTGTCAAGGCTTAAGAACGGATTTATCATTATTTTGGTTCATTACTTGAAAAATGAAGATATATGGAGAGCGATTATAATTTATTTAGAGACGAGAGCTTGAGACTGCTCTATGTTAGTCTATGTCTATGTCAGATCTTAGGGATTTAATTTTCTAGGTTGGTATGAACAGTCTTTGTGTTGGATATATTTTTTTGTACAATTTTACATCGTTTATTGAATTTAAAAATTAATTTAAAAATTAATAAGGAAGAACTTATATTAATAGTAGTACTTTGTAGTAATGGTATTTAAAAAAAAAATGTATTTGTTTTCCCCCTCAACCGTTATTCGTATATCTAAAAATCGTATGTATAAAGACAGAACTATTTCTTGAAAATACAGAGTACATTCTGAATAATTATATTTTTTATTACTTACATATATATATATATATATATATATATATATATATATATATATATATATATATATATATATATATATATATATATATATATATATACCGGGTGGAACATCATACCTGTGTACATAGGCGATTCATATGAGAAAAACAGTTTTTTCGTGCGCATTGCTCCCAAAAATTTTTTTAGACAAAAATGCTTCAAATAAATGTTTTAGAGCATAAAATTCTGCATCTAAATCAGTAAACAGAATTACTTTTACATGCTTTGTAACGACAGAAATTAAATAAGAAAATATTGAAAATTACGTTGAAAATATCAAATAGCCATGGAATTGAAACAAAAATAGAAACAAATAAATAGGTAAATTAAATTCATACAAAAATCTCCATACCTATTATTACGACAATTGTACATTTCAATGAAATATTTATTTTTTATATGATTTTTATTAAAAATCTTTTTAAATTGGAAATAATTCATGTAAACATTAACACCTATCTACTACAATTCAAATTTCAAACAGTAATTCTCTGAATAAAATAATCACTACAATTTATTATTATAACAAATATTCGAATAATCCTCCGTTTACATGAATTATTTCCAATTTAAAAAGATTTTCAATAAAAATCCTATAAAAAATAAATATTTCATTGAAATGTACAATTGTCGTAATAATAGGTATGGAGATTTTTGTAAGAATTTAATTTACCTATTTATTTGTTTCTATTTTTGTTTCAATTCCATGGCTATTTGATATTTTCAACGTAATTTTCAATATTTTCTTATTTAATTTCTGTCGTTAAAAAGCATGTAAAAGTAATTCTGTTTATTGATTTAGATGCAGAATTTTATGCTCTACAACATTTATTTGAAGCATTTTTGTCTAAAATAATTTGGGAAGCAATGGGCACGAAAAAACTGTTTTTCTCATATGAATCGCCTATGTACACAGGTATGATGTTCCACCCGGTATATATATATATATATATATATATATATATATATATATATATATATATATATATATATATAATTTTCTGATTATCCACGAGAAATATAACGGACGACAAAATTATTTCCAACAAAATTTTCAAAATGTGAAACATGACAAAGTTCTATCATATTTTACATTGTATCAAACTTGAAAATGGGCCATTCTTTTTAATACTGTAAAGCCTCATTTCCACCGATGGTCCTAATGAGTAAGAGCTATAATTAATAACTAAGCGCAATGCGTAAAAATGTTTATCATATGGAAAAGTTTACTACCATTTCCAAGTATGCATAAGGCTTAATGCTTAAGAACTAAGAGCAATGTGTAAGAAAAAAAAATTGCAAACTCCAATGTGTAAGGCGTAATGCCTAAGCGTAATTGTGAGATGGACATACATATCTGTCAGCTGTCAGTCTATTTTATAATTATTACGTTTTTTTTTTAAATTTTTAGATATCGATATGGATGAAAAAAGTTATGTATAAGACATGTTAAAAAAATAAGAATTACTGATGCAATGACAGTCTGCTAGAGTTAAAAATAAAAAGGATAAAAAATGTGACATTTCTGCCGAATTAGTCACTAAAACAAAGTAGCTGGAAATGGTATCCTAGCAAATTGTTATAATGCATTAAGCTTTATGCTTAAATCATTATGCATTAAGCATTAAAACATTCAGTGGAAATGAGGCTTAAGTCTCATTGATATGTAAATCTCTAAAAATAATAAAAATACATATATTCACGTTGATTAATATAAAATTATATATAAGCTTAAATTTCGATTTTGTTCATTATTTACAGATCTGTAAGACTATGAGATGTGAACAGAATCCACCTATTAAATTCCTATAATCTTAATTATGGTAATAAGTCTGACGTCATTAATTGAGACAGTCTCGAAATGAATAATTATTAAAATCGAGCACCTCTTCATATTTCGATTAAAAATCGCATTTTGGTAGAAATAAATTAGTTAGGGCCACTTTTACAATCATTATATAAACCTCGCATAACGGTATACCTGGTATAAAATTGGAAATTGTATTTTACAAACCTCGGATAAACCTCAAATAGAATAAAACACCAGTATTTCTTATCCCATGGAAATCGGTCGTATAAACGTCGGATAACTTTATCCCTGGTTCTTATGAATACCACGTAAACACGAACGATGTTTTGTTATTCATACGTTTGACAGATATCAATTAAGTATTTCATCATCACTGTCAGAATCAAAAATAACATTTATATCATCTAACATCGTGAAAAATGTAAATTAGAAGGCAGAAATAATAACAAAATTGAAGAAAAATAGTCCAACAAGAAGATAATTTTATTGTACCAATACCAACCTAAAGTGTTTTAACGTAATTCCTGGTACAGTGTTCAATAAAATTTCTAACTCTGAGTATGCTATGAGCAGAGAAACGTATGTCTGATCATTATTCAATTCAAAAGTCAAGATGTCAAAATTGATTTTGAAATGTAATTTTAAGGAGAAAAAAAATAAAGACGGATACAAAATATTGACATTCGCCGTTTTCTAATTTGTTTCATTTCTAAAATAAGATTCAAGAAGAAAAGCTTTGATTTCTTTAGATAATATTTTTGACAATATGTCATGTGAAATTGACATTTAATTAAATATTTTTAAATTGACATACGTTTTTTTGTTCATAGCCTACTCCGAGATTTTTTTTGAACACACTGTATAACTATCTGACAGATAAAAATGCATTGTAAAAGACAGTCTTGTTTATCGAAGGATAAAGTTATACCTCCGATAGCTATATCATAGTTTATCCATCAATTGTAAAAGTGAGCCTTAATCAGTTTTTTAAATTGGTTAAAAATAAATACCTATTTCTTTTTCTTGTGACAAGAGAAATTTGTTTGTTTGATACGTAATGAAATAAAAGTAGGTCTTAGTGCAGTGTGTTTATATAGGGAAAATAAATATTGTTGTATGCAAGCACGTACAATAAACGTAAGGATAACAACAAAACCACGACAGGCATCTCAAATTTAATATTCCATCCGAGGAATCGAACAAAAAACTTGACGAGGGAAAATCAATATCAAGTACAATATGCAGTCCGCACTCAGTCTCAGTCAGTCCATTTTAAGAATGTTTGGGTACTTTCGCCGCCACCTCCATACTGCCGCAGATTTCAAAGGCGATTTATTAGCTCTTCTTGTTCAATTCGCCAAAAAGTTTGGGGAAGTTGAAGCCCATTGAGGAAATACCCTAAGCGATAAAGGTTCAATTTATCGCGTTAAATTGCACACGGCAAGCTCGCAGCGCAGCGCACTCCACTTTAAATACAATTTTCACTCGTGGAATTAGTATCAGTTCTCCAGGGTAGACACAGACACAGTCACAGTATCTATCTAGAGCGATTAGCTTATACAAGTATCTGATTCTCTTCTGAATCACTCTTATTCGAATGAAATGTAATTAACTGGTAAATGAACCTCCCGGAGAAGTTAAATCGGAACGGAGTATTGTCACATTTCAGCATTTCCATAACGATATACAATAAATACAACTGGTAGCTTTCAATATAAATTTTAGCAGTAGCGGCTTAACGATAGGGTGATCATATTTTCTTTGTTAAACAAGAGGGCAGATCAGGAAGGGCAGGGGTGCAAGACAACAACAATGGAGTATGTCACTAAATTTTGATTTTTACAAGAGCCAGGGAGAAAAAGGATAAATGTCCATATTGTAACACAAGGGGGTCTCCTAAGCAGATGATGATGATGGCACACTGACTCTAACTGGTGGACGCCTTGGATGATTGGCGTCCACGTCTTGTCGAAAGGAAGAACACACATACACATATACTTTGATGAACACTACGGACATGGATAAAGTATATTACTAACCGAGGTGGAAAGTGTTTCATTGTCGAGGGCGAAGATAGTTAACCAAGGCGCGAAGCGCCGAGGTTAACTATAGCCTGAGACAATGAAACTTTTCACCGAGGTTTGTATACTATTTTATTCACAATCTGAAATAAAAAAATAATATTTGATATTTAAATAATAATAACCTAACATAAATAAACTCATGGTCTGAGATTGTTCATTTGTCACATGAACTGTTAGTTTGATTTCTAACCTTAAATATTGATTTCATTCATTACTTGTATTATTTACCAGTTTATTCCATATTTTTATCATAAGAATTATAAAGATGCTTTGTTTATATGTAAATACCCATCATTGATCCGCATTGATCTCTCAAAGCGGGGGGCAGCTATTTCCCGCCTCGAGGTTGGAAAGTATAGCGTGAGTATAGCTGAAGTTGGAAAGTGTCAATTTTCCAACCCCAGCTATCTTCACGTTATACTTTCCAACCTCTTGGAATATGAGGTTAACAATAACTAACTTCCCAACTTTTTAAAAGTCAGAAATCGTCATATTACTAACCGATTGTGAATAAAATACTTTATATATTTACTGATTAACTAACTAATGTTTTAACTAAAGTTTTTATCTACATGGTTACATTCCGTAACCCAGCGGGCGGGCGTTTAGCACGCGTCCCAAAACTAAAACACTACATGTTCCAACAACAAAACGTCTGCACGACTCGGTGAACTAATTTTGACTCTTTACATGTTTACTCCAAGAATAACTAATGTCGATTCTCTAAAAACAAAGCGCTATCTTCAGGACAGGATTATCTTAGGGGTACAGGGTGCATAGGCTAGGGCATTAAAAGTCACGCACGTATACATAATAATTTCTAGACTTAAAAATCAACAAATAAATGTCATGACTATCATAATACGATAAGAATTTCTAAACTGAATTTTGACATTTATAATTTAAATAGATAAACAGAATTAAAATATGATTATTGAAACTAAAATTTAGAAAAGTTTATAAAAAGTTATTTATATGTTATTGCTCTTACCCTTGCCTTATCACAATATTCTAGAAAAATGAGATGATTGGTAGTAATATATTAAAAGTGGGTATATTTAAAGGAGGCAAAATCGGTAATAATCCTGAGATACAGGCCTTAAAAATTGTAACACAAGAGCTAAAAAATAAGAGGGTCCAAGCTACAGGGTTAAAATGATGAATGTCCATTCATACATCGATATGCACAAGAAATAGCTCGGTCAGCTGATTTCTGTTTAGTACGAAATTTTTTAAGAGCAGGTATCTCTGGCTATCTGCTTATTAGATATGGGTAGTATTAATGAAACCACCAAACGATGCAAAAAAGTTTAAAAGAGTGACTAATGTAGAGAAAAAGATCAGGCTGCAAAGCTATGAAACTGGTGAAGATTGTTCCTGTAAACACTTGAAATGTTCTATCAA
The DNA here is from genome assembly GCA_963082715.1 of Harpalus rubripes. Classification (NCBI taxonomy): domain Eukaryota; kingdom Metazoa; phylum Arthropoda; class Insecta; order Coleoptera; family Carabidae; genus Harpalus; species Harpalus rubripes. Next base: position 18,237,072 of record OY720454.1, on the reverse strand, counting down.
CATTTTAAAACCGATTCGAAAACAAATTGTATGCGAATTCAGAAACTTTCGAAATTATGCGATGAAGCTCAAGCTTACCTTACAAAGTTACTCTATAGCTAATTTTTTTTTAATATTTCTGTTTGCTCAAATATTCTTATATTTGAATAAAAAATTAGGTTTTTGTAGCTAAATTGTGACTAAAACTAGCATAACGTTAAATATCAAAAATATTGTAACGTGAGAGGTAGGGATCTACGACATTACGTCCGCGAGCCCCGGCCAGCGCGTATGAATAGAAGCGTTCTAGTAGGTAGGAGAAGCCTACGTAGGTGATCGATAATACAGATGCGGAGCGCGGAGGCAGGCGACTTAAGGGGACTACTATGTAAACAAGAGGGGAGATAACCGAAGTTACTGGCGCATTTTTATGACGGAGAGTTTTCTAGAAAATATTAGGGTTGCTATATAAGCGACACAGTTCTGCCGAAGGGGGAGTTAGTCCGTCAGAAGGACAGTTAATTACATAAAGTTAGAGTTAGTCCGTCAGAAGGACAATTACATTGATAGTAAGAAGTAAGGAGTCAGTGAGTGAAGTAGCACAGCATTTCAACATGATATAAATAAATAGTGACATATATAGTAGAAATAAATAATCAATAATATCGTCTAAAAAATTGTCGTGTTTATTGTTTAAATAAATAGTTTTAGTGTTTAGTTAATTATATTTTTAGTCTTAAATTAGTACTTAATAATTGTTTAACCAAAATAATCGTCATTGTTATTATTTTTTAATATTTATTCATCGTTTTAATAAACATCTATTTTAATTAGTAATAATTCTTTGATTTTTACACTTCACCCAAATAAATAAAGAAATACGTTACAATATGTAAGTTCATGGATCTTCATCATTTTTGCCTAGTGGATTCAGTAGTCAGATTGGTAAAATTCTATTAGCTCAGACATAAGTGGAAACTCGACCCATCTGTTGATATAATAAAGTTAAGAAATAATTAATCTGAGTTTTGGACTAAGATTGAATGCACTATGTCACAATGTGGCAATTTAAATCCGGATACCCTGTGTAAAACCCATATTTTATTTTTATTATTTTCTTATTATATATTTTATGAGCTACTTTAATAAGTGCTGCAGTCATTGATCATGCTTAAACACACTCCAGAAATAAGTTTTATTTTGTTTCCACATGAATCCTCATTGTAACCTTCAGCCACAGTTACTGATAATCAGAGCTGGACGTATTCGAGTACATTTACTTGAAAGTACTGTTTAAAGTCCAAGTTTTTTACTTTGTACTCGTACTCGATTTATTTTAGAATCTGTTACTTTTACTTGTACTTGCGATATTTAATCTAAATACTCGTTCTCAAAACTCTAAAAAGTACTTAGAGTATATGAAAAGTACTTCTGAATAATTATAGTACTTCAACATATTTTTAATTATTATTTTATGTCTACGATTACAACGAACAAACTTGTGTATAAAGATCAAATCTGTATACCATAGATCTTTGCAGGTTCGTCATTCTATTAACAAATGCAGTTTATATATTTTTCTACTGTCCTTTAGAAATGTCAAATTCATTTCAGTTGATTAATGCTGTAAATTTCCACACAAGTGCGGAACTGTAAATTACCAAACATACTTTATTTATTGACTGCTAAATATTAAATTAAAAAAAATATATGTAAAATATGCGTTAGAAACGGTAATAGCAGTAAGTAGGAAATAGTATACTGTGCAACAAGTGCGGAAAAGCACCTATTGCCCACGAGGTGTGAGCGTTTCAGCGCGAGACGAAGTCGAGAGCTGGAATCACACAAGTGGGCAATAGGTGTTTCTGCACCAGTAGGACACTATACTTTTTCTACGATCACATTCTTTGATAAGATATAAATAATTTATTTTTAATAAAGAACATATTTTTTTTCTCACTAATTAATTGAACTTTAAAATTATTACAATAATTACTTTTACCATACATGGATAAGCAATTACCAAATATTTTCTCACACCTTATCCCACGACTGTGGCAAATGAACTTTCGGGCTTTGTAAAGCATGGGAATGTGTGAGAAATAATTTCTCACACCTTATCCCACGACTGTGGGAAATGAAGAACTTTCGGGTTTTGTAAAGTATGGGAAAAGTGCAATTTTCTGTAGTAGTAAGTACTTTTTCTAACATTCTGCAGGATCAAATAGCTATTCAATTATTACTTGATATATTTAGAAGAACATACTAACATAATTAAATACTTAAAAAATTTAAGGTGGTAACAAATACATAAACGATATTCATTTAAATATTTATTAGTAAAAGAGTGGTGACATATTTTAACCAAGCTAATCTACATAATTTCGGAATAAAACTCGTATTTAATTTTAAAATATTCAATTTTATATGAAATTTCCATATTTTTACCATACAATTATATTTTTTTTTATAAAACTGTTTCTAGAAGAGATTTGTTACTTAATTTTATATTACGTATAGAAGTATTTTACAAAGGACTTTAAAGTACTTAAAAAGTACTTTTCCCAAAAAATGTTCAAAATACTAGTACTTTACTTTAAAGGTACATTTGAGTATTGAATACATTTACTCGTTACTCGAGTATTTTTATTTGGTACCTACTTTGCCCAGCTCTGCTGATAATATACATATATCTATATTAAATTTAAATTAGATTAAGCAAATATACATCAGTATCAGTACATATCAGCTAATATAGAGGTGTTCTAATTACCCAGAATGCATCTCTTTTGAACTTATGGATTTGCAAATAATAGACTACTCATACAAAAACATACTCTTTTTGCACTTGTTGCATTTACTTTCTCATTAGCGAAATACAGCTTTCGGTTCACATAACGATCACAAAATTTCAAGTGCAGTAGAGCCTCGAAAATCTGAACGCCAAAAACACAATTGTGGTCGGATTACCGCGGTGTTTATTTGTAGTCGAGTTTGTAGTACACATTTGTATAGAAATAAAACAGCGCATAAGCCGAAAAGTTGAATTTTTATTCTTTTATTAATTTAAATAGCTCCGGTAGGCGTCTGTCTATTTTTTTTATTTGTTCAGGCTAATAGACTTTTTCAGTTTAACGGATGTCTCTATCCCTGTAAATAGTAAGTATAATGGCGCTAACAACTGCCAGTTGGGCTGTGAAACGAAACGTCAGAAATACTGTTGTCATTAACCTGTATTCTCGGTGAAAATTTCCATCATTAGACATTTTAGCTCCAATAAAAGCTTTTGTAGCTTCTTTCGAGAAGTTTTTTAAAGCTATCAAAGATTTTTCTTACATTTTAAGTCTAAACTTTTTAGAAATAAACGTAATAGATCTCCATTGTTGATACTATGCGCAGATCCCCATTGCGCATATCTTCTATCTCTTTAAATTGAAAAGGTCTATTGCAAGAACCACGGGGTGGTTTTCACTATTCTGGAGACCTATTCTAATTCGTAGCGCATGTCATGGCGGCTTTTGATAAGCGCCCATGAATGACGTCAAGCCCAGATGGAACTTGTATTGACATTTAATGTATTTATGAACATAAATTAGAACCAAATGTTGGTAACACCACTTGTTCAATACATGAATTTGAATTGAGTATTTATGACTTTACTTTATACTGAATCGTAAACCTCTTGCAGAGCTGTCTCTAGTGGTTAGGAAGGTTTTTACGGGCTCCGCTCGTTAGAAAATTTACAGGCTGTTGAAACCACAGCAACTTATATACAGTTCTATTTATTCGTTATTTCGCCATATGTTTTCAAAGACTATTTCGATCAAATGGTGTGTTTCAATAATTTTTTCAAGTTATTTACGATTCAGTATATTATAAAACATTGTACAATGCTCAACCGTTACCCGAAATTTACGTTCTAAGTAACGGTCTTGCAATGTAAATTATAAATTACTATAACTGTTTAAATGAACAAGAAAGAACTTTATGAAAACATTGCAAATATATAACTTATAGAAAGTAACGAAAATAACTAAATTGAATATAATTCTAAACTAAACTATACTAATTAAATATATAAAACACATATAAAGATAGCAATAATATTAATTCGCAAAATACTCAATTACAATGACGAAAGTCGCCTGAAAACAAGCGATGTTGGCTTGGCGAATACGCCATGACACTTCGCATCTGCTACGGACCATGGCGGAATTCTCGCATGTTCGCCGGCTATGACGTCACGGATGTATTTCTAATATATTTCACTAGGTGACAGCACGATCGAAAAACGCCAACTGTGGGGTTCGGTTGGTTTCCACATATTAAGATAAGATAAAGTATAATTTACGGATAGTTAATGTTTATCAAGATCAAATTTGAAGTTAAATATAAAATTCTAAGTTTCGAATTTGATATAACACATGTCCATAAATACTGATAGACAGATAGACACTTTAACATTAGCGTAAACATTGATTGTTAAATTTTAAGCTAGGGTTAAACAAATAACTGCAAATCGAAATTGTAACAGCAGTATTAATTTTAGCATTACGTTGCGATACGATATTATTAATGGAAGAAATATTTAAAACTTATGTGCATGTTGCAATTTGCAACTGAGCCTCAAATACTTAAAAATGTGCTATCTCGAGATCTATTTTGAGAACCACTGGTCGGAAAAAAGAATATTTCTTTTAGTTAAATTTGTCTTGTGAAACAGTAATTGTTTGACCATTTAATCATCTTTGTAGCTCTTATAGTTTTCGAGCTAGCAATGTATTCATTAAACAGTTAGCTACATTAGAAATGAAGAATCTTGAAACCGAGTAAAACTCTTAAAAATACGCAGATATGCCAACTAATTTCTTAAAACATTATTTTGTTCCTTTAAAAAATGAAAAAAAGGTTAATTGTGGACAAAATAACGAGCACATATCAATGCTGGACAAAATGACGTACACTTATCAAGGCTGGACAAGTCATGTGAATGCTGGACGATCCAACCTAATGCTGGACGAATGGTCACTTTATACTATACCAAAAATCGAGGAACAGTTATAACCAGCTTAATCGTCCCTATTATATAAAACATAAATGGAATAATTAAGCGTGCTTTACCGCAAATTGCTTTAATTTGTGTGCAAAACAGTGTCAGTATTCAGTCTAATTATTTATGGGCAGAAGTTTTAGATTTCTTTGTGATGGTCGGTTAAGCGGTTTACGACTATTCCTCGCTTTTTGGTGACAACAACTGTACATACTTTGGTTTCTAATAAGGACTTTTGTTAGATGAGTGACGCAATTGCTAAATTATTTTACGCTAATGCGGCATTTTGATATGAAAAATACTATAATATGAATATGAAATATGTACTTATTTTCATAACTATACAGAATCTATGATGTTCAAATTCACAACTATAGCACAATATACGCTCAGTTAAACATTTTCATGCTGTTTTCACTTATGTAGTTTCACACACAATTTGCCAAAAGACACATTTGTATCTTGTGTGAATAATTTTCACATTTAATACATTTGCCCACGCCACATATTTGCTTTTAGCATCCGTTTCTACATAATTGCAGCATTAAAAACTGCACGGACATTATCTGGCGCACAATCTGCGGCTCCGGAAAATGAAGCAACAAAATTCCTTTAACTCGCATTTCATCTCTGGTCGAGAGCTCATATTTAATGTCAAAATAGCAAGAGGTTATCACGCGCTTCTGATTTAGTTCTCGTTCTCCACCACCAGCGGAAATAAGTTTAGAGCCTATAAAGGACAACAAAATGCTGTCTTCCGTGCTGGAATAAAGTTAATATTAACTTCCTTCGAAGGCATTTGACAATTTTCAGTTATCGGAATGGTCGGTAAATATGGATTCTTAAAATTTCTCACTTATTGTGACAGGAATTCCTCTTAATCAAAGAATTTATATCTATCCAAATATTAAGTGCATTATCATATTACAATGTAAGTTTTATGTGATATGACTTCAGGAAGATGAATCAAAATATATGACGTATTTATGTAACAAAACTTTTAAGAAAAATTTGACGCTTCAAATTTTATAACTAAATAAGGTCTAAATCTAGTTGTCACTGGACATAATAAATACATACTAGGTAGTTATTTTATAATATAGGCGATGTGCACATTTTGAGCGTCAGCGCCTCTAACGGCTACATTGGCATTTTTGGTTACCGAATCAACTTTGACATTTCGAGAAAGTGATACAATTTACAATTTTATTTTGAGTTGTTGCTATTGTGTATGAATATTATACATCATAGTATATTGAAATAATTAAAGAAAATATCTAAAATATATAAAATATATGTGATGTGACAATCAAAAAAGTCAAAATACCAGCGAAGGTACTGTGGCAGAAAAAATAATTTTTCTTATAATATGTGTGATTTCTGTAAACCATTTTATCATATTTAAATTTATATTATAATTTATAATATTAGTTAAATGTTACAAGATGCACAATACATAGAAATTATTGAGATTAAAAAGTTGGAAAACTAGAATAATTGGAAAGTAGAAAATTTCTACATATCACGATATTATATTATATTCGCAATAAATGAAGAAATTTTAATTGAAAATATACCAGGCTCTATGTGGAATCAGTTGCACAAGCTCGGAAAAGAAAATACACGAAAAATACGAACCACGTGAATTTCTATCTTTAACATTAACATTAGATGTACAAAATATATAATAAATAGACGAATTATGTCAAATATAGACTTCTATTTCATACAACTGCAAGTATTATACAATTTTAAGACAATTTTCGGCTTCTTGTATTATATCTTGTTCAAATATTAACTTAAGAAATACATTTTTATATAATTTATTATTGCAATCAGACGATCATTGTTGGAATTTTATTCATACGATAAGTATCTTTTAGAGTGAGAAAATATGTATACCTAAAAGAATTTTTCATATTAGTAGAAGATATCTGATGAAAAGTTATTTTCTTATACATCTGTTTCTCATATAATCTTCAAGGAAATTAATAAAATTTGATACTTCAATCGGTAATTTTGTAAGAATTATTACATCCCCCATTCCAACACATAATATTTGACGTTCTATCATTCGCATTCATTGCAAATATCTTATAAAATAGAAATTGCAAAATTATTCTGACATAAAACATAACCTTGCTATGTTTCAATGAAAAACCATTTTTTCATTTTTGTCCGCTGTCGGCGCTGACTACTTTTGTGCACACCACCTATACCATATTAATATTGCCAAAAAAAAGTTTTTAAAGATGTTATACAAACTTTAAATACGCAAAACTAAATAAATTCTAAAATAACTATTTTACAATATTTTTAAAAAATCTGATGTGGCAGCACATTACCTTCCGTCAGTTCCATCTATTTTGTACAAATTTCGTACAGAAAGTTCCTTGCAAAAGATTCTATTTCTTGCACGTTACCTTCCGGCAGTTGTATGTATTTTATACAAATTCCATACAGAAAGTTCCTATATTTCCAGTAAAATTATAACACAAACATACTCTGTCAATTGCACTTGACACTGACATCTGTCAATCAGAACTTTCTTAATATAGTAGCTGTTTCTATAGCTATAGCATATTGCTGGCTAATTTATGAAATTTACTTTCTTTATAATTTTTAACTCTATATCAATTTAATATGAACGTGTGTACTTCCGGTTGACCAATTATAACCAAAATCTAATCAGCTCTTCATATGGATTATGGATGTAAAGAAGAGAAATACGAAAGAATTATAATTTTTGGAATTGTAGTATTAGAGTTATTGCAGAGCAAACTTTTGTCACATACACACATACAGACATCATAGTAAAAATAGTAAAATCGTATTCTAGGGACCCTAAAACGTGCTTATTGATTAAAAACTCACCTCTAAATTTTTTAACCAAAGACAATATACTTTCCTTACCTAAAGGTGACGGAAGGTAAGAACAAACCAAAAAATTTATAAATAAAATAAATATATCATTACGGCATATTACCCATTGCTGGGTGTGCCAATTTATTGTTGTCATATTTTAGAAACATAGTTTACATCCAATTTCGCGGTCTGTATTGTGTCTGCGAAATGTTTAGTTTTCGGGCGGTTTCACAAAAAAAACTCTCGTGAATCATTCGAGAATTCACCGTGCTTCTATACAAAGGGAATTTTATCTCCATAACTAATTGAAAATGTATTTTAATATTCAATAAAATCATATCGATTAAACAAAAAAGTTTTATTTAAATATTATATCTGGTGCTCATATTGTGGTACGTTTTACATTCATGATTGTTATATCAAGCATGGCAAAATTATATTTATGTAAGAGTTTAAAGGCAGGTAGGTCACTAGTGACTAAAGAAATTTTTATTTATCCTCATGATTAAAGTGTAGCTTTAGTTATGAAATTTCAAATTTGGAAAATGTTTCTACCCTAAAACTTTACAGTGTATTCGTACCGTGCGGGCGTTTACCACACATTACTCATAGGCGTGAAGAGTACATTACAGTATGTAGTTACTTTTGTGTTTAATATTATAAATCAATTTGGGATCGAACTCGGGTCTCTGGGTATGCAATCATCGACAATACATATTTCTTTAGAACGTTTAGTGAGATTAGTTTTATATATTTACTAATAACATCAATAATTAAGCGTTTATATTTTCCTAAGTGATAATAGATACGCATATACCTACAAACATCAGCTACAAGTTTTGGGACCAAGAAGCAAATAAATCACAATTCGAATTTAGCGCTCTTGTTTTATTTGTATACTCAAGTGATAAAATATCTAATTTGTGTTTATGTTAGTTATTATATCTTAGTTTATTGGTGCGCTAAGGGTGTATCTATTGGTATTATTGATTTCCAATGCAGTAAACTGCTCAGATCATTAAATTTTATGCTAGATAAATAGCTTGGAATTCCTCCCAACGAATTTATGGGCTGTTGCTCGATTATCGAGTTAGATTTTACATTAGTCCCGAGCTAACGCTAGCATCCACTCCATCTGCGATAAGAGCGATGCTTCGTATTTGGTTTAAATAATGAAAGTAATGTTGCCTATTGGAATTTACCGATTTGCAATAAATTTCCTGCAGGATCAAATGAAATTCCTAGCCTCTCAACAACTCCCTAAAAACCCTAATATATTGCGTTGAAAAACTACTTTATTTCTTCCAATATTAACATCACTGAACTCTACAACAAAATCACATCGACAAACTACGTGATATTAGTTCCAAAACATTTAATATCCGACACAAATTTAGTAACAGCTAGAGACATGTGTGTGTTTATGAGTCTATGTATGTATATCTTTCTCAATAGCATTGTCATCGGGACTTTGTTATAATAATAGAAGAATATAGCATAATTAAAATTTCTCTCCGAATATTTTTTGAAAAAAAAAAACTTATGATTGGTCAAAAATATCGGAATCGGATAATGAGATTTAAAATTGGTCCCATATTAATTATTAAATCAATTATTATTAACTAAATTTTGAAATTTTATGCCTTTAGAAATTTTATCTCTAATTTTTAACTTTAATATGAAGAAAAATATAAAATATACTTTTTTGCACGATCACATTTTGTTAAGTGAGTACCGATATGGTTTTTAAGGTAGTAGGCTTTATTTACAAATTACTGATCTTGTAAGTGATGTGAGTCACTTACCGATCAGAACACGGAGATAGTAATAGTTATTTTTCCTATTTTGGTTCTTTAATATGTACTTTATGAAACCCATTTCGATGTAATAAAGTACTTCTTTATGACATCCGAATAAGTTTCATAAAGTAGATATTAAACAACCGAAATTGAAATTCCTGGACATGAAATAAAGTACATTTTTTTAAAAAATGACCAAAATAGAAAAAAATAGTAGACATTTCAACCCACTTGTCCCCTTAGAAAACACGCTCGTTTCTGAGAATGACGCGTGCGCTAAAATGTCTTATGAAACTTGTATCTTAATGTACTATTGTATACCAAGTGCTGAAAGTGTTTCTTTATCGAACCAAAACGAAAGTTGTAACCTGAGCAAAGCATAGGCTGCAGCCGTTTGTGTTGGACAAAGGGCATTCAATACGTGTTATACACACTATTTTTCGTACTTTTTTAAAATAATTTGACTTTTATTCTCAAATTTTGTATTTGTGATACATATATGACAACAACAAATATTCTATACAACATTCATTACTATAATTCATTGCTAAGATACCAGAGCGTGCTGCAAAATTTTGCAGCACTAATGTTGCTTTCAGCATAAAAAACAAACCAGAAAATTGTATTTTTAGAGCAGGAGTAGAAAAATAAATTAAAATCAAACCTTACTTTAAAAACAACCAAAAATTTTTAATGTGTCAAAATAATTTTCAAATCTTATAAATTTAACTTTGTGCGTCGATCGTACAAGAAACGTAATAACCGATAGAAAGCACTTACTGCCCTTAATACTTAAATAACTATAATATTAAAGCTTAAAATGTAAAAAAAAATCATACAACCGTGCGTAGAAAGTACTTTTCATGCACTCATTACAGTTTGTAAAGAGGCATTTTTCAAGCACTATTGAAAAGTACTTTTCCTCGCACTATTGCTTGAATAGTAAGTAGGCGTTGCTAGGCAATATTAAAATTCGGTTAATTTACCTGGCAATAGGTAGTAAATAATAATGAAAGTAATCAAATTTATTAAGAAATATTAATGTACGTACATTGTGAATAATACAAGTGTAATATTTTTTTAACAGATTGAGTACTAATCTAATTTTTAAGAACGTAATTTTTTTGGCATGGCTTCTAACCTACCTTAATTTTTAATATTAATATTAAATGTACAATTACCCACTTCTATCTAAGATTCTTCCAAGTGTTTAAGTTACATTAGCCGCATTGCTGCGTTGGATCAGATCCATCTTACATGGATCAGTAAATTGCTTGATCTTTCGTATTTGGATCAGTATCCCCACCCCAAGACTAAGTAATCCAGATCAGTGCTATCTACTCCAACAAAAATTTGGATTAGAAGAATCAGATCACTTTAGATTCAAAAATGGCGGAGCGGAGAAAGAAACTGTTACATTTTATGACAATTATGACAAGAGGTTAAATTTATGCATTTAAGCTTCCAAAAGAAATTGAAACAAGAATAAACAACTGCAAATATAGGAAATATTTAAAGAATTTATATATTTTTCCATTATTCGACTTCTTGTAAAATATAATCTATAACTTCTCACACCATCATAATAACTTGTGTTCTTTCGAACAAACTAATCTGCGTCCACGTGATCTGATCTGATCTAATCCTTACGATCAGTTGGATCTGATCTAACGCAGCGAAAGAATACGGCTATTTTGTACAGTTTTATGATAAAGAGCACTAACAGTATTTTAAGATGCTGGATGCCTTTACACTCAGTATTATGAGAAACATCACTAAAATTTCGGTTGTAGGAGAAATGTTGTATGCAACACGAGTGTAAAATAGTATTTTTTATCTCGTGCCACAACTTCGCATACGACCAAAGAAGTACTACTTTACACACTTGTTGCATAAATAACTATTAAATACGATTAAAAGTAGATTTGTAATATGGGTCAGTAACAACGATACGGGTTTACCTATTTGTATAAATATAATTCATTTTACAAAAAATTGAAGTAAAATTTATAGTAGCATTACGGGTAAAAAAATTAATGCTGCTTGCAAGTTTGGCCTGATTTAAATCAAATTTTATAAAATAGTTCATTTTTTGTAGAAAAATCAATTGTTTTTCAAATTATTTTAGATACCATAAAGCAGAGTTAACAAAAAGAAAATTTTACTATGGTAATATAATATAAAAATATATACATATATACCGGGTGTCTACTTTTTTTTATGGACCATAGGAAATACAATGGTAAAATTTTCATATATTTGTAATTTGTGCCCTATTAATTTTAGAACTAAAGTGTACATACAAAAAATGTTCAGAATTAAATACTGCATAAAATGAATCTAAATGAGATAAACGTAAAATAAAATATCCGTTTTAAGCGTTTTTCAGAGTGCCATGCAAGACATGTTTTAACCTCTTTATTTAGGTATGCATGGTGTAAGTTTAAACAGGAACGCGTAGCACTATACGTATAAGCAAAAATTCAAATGCATTCTTTGGGGTTTTATTACAGATTTCGTTTTCGTTTATGAAATAAAATATCTATATTGCTTTTATTACAATTTAAAAATGCAATAACACCAACAGGTCTTTAAAAATATAAAAATAAAAAAAATCATGATTTTTGCCAACCCTGGCTGCTTGTATATTGAAAGAACAATTGCACCGCTTATCCTTAATTTTAAGCTAGGCTTAAACAAAAAAATGCAAATCGAAATTTTGACGTTTCGTTTCGATAAGATATTGTCAATTTAAGGAATACTTAAAATTTAAGTAACAGCGGTGCAACCGGGCATAAATGTTTTAAATATTCAGAATCAGAAGTCAACTGTCATAATTTTTTTGAGTAGCATGATTAAAAAGAAGGTCTTGCATAATTTATTTTACTCGTAATACAGGCTTCATTATGCATCTCTTGAATTTGCATTTTCAAAAGAAAAATAATAATAATTTGTTTCACATTGCAATACTAGTATCATTAAATCCATGTTCCATAATTAATTCCTCTGTAACAAACAGCAGAATCTACTTATTTTTGATTTATTTCATCTTTTCAATCTAGCATGAATATTTATTGTTTCATCATTATTCCTGCTGAACATGAACATGGAGCATTCGAACTGTGAGTAAAAATGAAATATATCCCCGTTCGTCCACCTGGTTAGAATGCACCCTAGTTTTTCATGTGATGTTTTTGACATGCCATACGTCAAAAATTTACCACCTAACTGAACTGCAGCGTTCTCGTAATTGAGTAGATATATTATTCGGAAACAGAGAAAGATTGATCGGTACGTTCAATCCACATATGAGAAGTATGAAGTCTATTTGTAACATATGTGAGGCCAAAATGTACATTTGTTACACGCGAGAATACGTGCATTTCGTTTTAACTTTCACGGAACGTACTTTACATTTCTATGTGTATTGACTGTATTGATGTGTAAGCTACTTTCTTGTGAATAAATAAATCCTGTTGAAGTCCTTTTTAACAAGCTTTTATTGCCTAGGAGTACCTAAGGTGCTTTTTTTTAGGTAAAATACACAGTGTATTCCAAAAATTCCATGACTAATGCTAGTAATGCTTCTATAAATAAGAACACAAGTTATCATATAAATGAAATGAATACATCACTTCTTTTTCAATACACTTTTGAGACCGCTCGTAAAATGTTCCAATAAGACTGCCTGATTTAATTTTTAAATAAAGCATTTCGATATTTAAACCGAATGATCCACCGTGAATGCATGCCATTCAGCCAGATTGTGACTATACCACAGTATAAAAAGTATTATACAGTAGCGAAACTCATGATTCTCTGTCACAGCGCGCATGCGTCAATCAGCGCAAAAAGAACATGGCGTCCCTTTAATTAGGAACATGAGCGTATAGTTTAACTTTTATCACACAATTAAAATATTCAGTACAATTATTTATTTGTACATAAAATATATTGAACGGTCATATATTTTAAATTTATAACAATTTAGCTAAATTTCAGTGATTTTGTACATAAAATAAGGCTCAAGAAATATGCATCCGTGTCTGCCTGTGGATATCGCCGCCTATGGCATTGTTTTCTATGATTCTGACAGAAGGCGGGAATATAATAATCGTGAACGATAATAAAATCGCAGACAAAAATTTGTGTATAACTTGTAAAAAGACATTATGTTACAAGTATACTGTTATTATACTAAAACCATGTAAAATACTCGTAGTTTTATTTGTTGTAGTATAATACAATATTATACTTTGCGGTACCATTTGAATTGGCGCCACTACGCGCAACTGGAACATGTCGGCTTCATTCAAGGTCACTCAGTTTGGTATCAAAAGTTCAAAGGTGCCGACACAGTTTCGATACTGTACAAAATTATTGTATGAATTTTCACGTGGTCAGTAAGAACCCTTGAACGCTATTGCTCTAAAGTAAATTAAGGGCTCGTCCACAGTAGAAAGCAGCTATAAATAGTCGCGTTCTTTTTACCACTTTTTACATAAAATCTCAGTTCCTCTCAGCTCACTTGAATGGCCTCACTAATTTTGACCGTTCTTTTTATCCTAACGGAGGTGAGATAATGTGAGACCGAAGTGAGAAGAGTTCCTCCCCCCTTCCCGATTCTTAGTCACCACTGAAGGTTCTACTTGTTGAGTTTTTAATCTTAGATGAATGGCGGGGATGAGTGTTTTGCTGACACAGGCTGTCACGTCACGTACAATTAGTTTAGTTATTGTAAAGATTATTTGTTTATTCCTTTAATAAATAATATTACCTATTATTATTTGAAGAATAAATAAATATGCAGACAATTGCGTGAAAAATATTATAGCAAAGAGATATAAACTTCATAGAATTGAAAATTATGTGGAAGTTATAGTACCGTACAATTTAAACAATATTTTAGAATGTGTCGCACTACATGTTATTATGTAATCAACAAAATAACAGAAGCCCAAATAATGCCCACTTATAGTTTTGGGCGATCCAAAATAATACCTGAAAATATCGTGGTTGACCGTTGAAAAGATTCTGTCATATTCAAATTGTACATACATGGTACACAGGTATGTACGCACACAGAAAACATCCAGCGACATCAGTTGTTCAAGTTATCAACAAAATTTGTCTTTTGTCGTTCTTTTTACTTCTTAAAAATCTCACTTCATCTCAACTCATTTTATGTCAAACTCATCTTATTTTGAGATGAGATGAGGCAAGTGATAAAAAGAATGCGACTAATGGATGCTAATTGTTAGAAGTTAGTGGTTCAATATTCACGCTGGTTTTACGTTATTTTTGATAAAAATTCTCAATTCTCCTAATTTAATTTTTAATGTTCAAAATAATAAGTCAAGTATCATTCCATAATTTAAAAGATCATTTATGTTTTTAAAATGTCAAACAATGGTCAAACCTATAATTTTAATTTTTAAGGTACCTTTAGTGATCAAATATATTTTTTAAAGGTTGGTAAATTTTTCCCCTTAATTCAAATGTGCCACATCTCTTCTTTAATTTTCAATAAAAATCACATCGATTAAACAAAAACTAAATAAATAAATTAATCATCACGGCATATTACCCATTTCTGGGTGTGCCAATAATCTGCTTTGTACACAGATATCGATAATGACATATTACCCAATCTGCTTTGTACGCAGATATCGGTAGGTAATGATGATGACATATTAGTACTGTGCGGACGTTTTCCAGGCGTTACCTCATTGGAACTCATTGCTCCCGTATAGAGTGCAACTTTTGTGCCATAGAAATAAATTTGGCGTCGGTCGGGATCGAACCCGGATCCCCAGATTCGCGACCAGACACTCATATTTGTTTTATCAATCGTATTCACTTCTGCGGGCTTAACGAATGTCAGACAAACATTTAAAAAAATTGCAATTGAATCTCTAACTTTTTTAAATTGTTCACTTTAATAGCTTTTTTGTATATTGAAATGATAACAACTCTCCAGTTGTCGGGTAGGTCGATAACACTTAACAACGTCAGGTAATGTTTACAAGTTCTATATGTACCTTTAATTATGTTGTGTAAGTACTAAGTAGTACATTATACAGAAATTTCGTACCGGTTGCATGATATGTACCTACTAGCTCGGCCATAAATGCTTCGATACCGTCCTGGCCTAATATTGTAATACTTGTAAATATCTAACTATTAATCAGAGTAAGTTAGTAATATGTTGGTTTCTAACTTTTAAAATAGTAAAATTATAATAAAAATGTCCAGATTTAATAAATATTTTGTCACGTCTAAACAATTATAATATAAATGTTAAAAAATATTCAATGTTTAAAACTCAGTGAGGCTGGAAGACTTAATCTAGCTACGTACCTACTTATACCTGACATCGGATATCTAATTCAGCGCTCGGCTGTAATGAATATGTTTCCAGCTCGGTATGTATGTAATATTCCTATTTCTATACTATTGAATAACACCAGTTTTTAACTCTAAAGCATTCCATTTGAAAAAGATTAGTTTCATTTATGTTAACTGACATAATCTGCAGACATAGAAGTTCCCATATACTGCCGCGTCCCTATGAGTAGTGTATTATTTGGATTACATTACTTTATCTGGGCAATAATGCAATGTGTTATATTTATGTGAAAGTGTAGTTTTTATCCATTCTGGCTGTAATTTGGAAGTAGTAAACATTTCTTGATCTTCCCGGTGAGTAAAGTTTTTTTTTTAAAAAAAAAAGTCAGTGTCTCCTATCAATTAGGTACTTAGTTGATGTTCAATTATTTGGAATTTTACACAGTTAAATTAGTTGGAAAAATAGCACATTTTTGCTTATTTTATTCAGTAAAAAGCCTACGTTCGCTTCCTGTTTAAGCTTCTCCAGGACAAAAGACTGATATTTTATAATATTTTGTCCTGAAGAAGCTTCCACAGGAAGCGAAAATTCAGTTTTTGACTGAATAAAATTTATATATTGTAACGTTTTTATTTATTTGGGTAAAATGTAAATATCAAAAAATTATTACTAATAACATTGATGATTGCTATGGTTATACAATTACTGAAAACTAATTTAAGACTAAGAATATACTTAACTAAACACTAACACTATTTATTTATTTAAATAATTAACACGACTATTTGTTTACACAATATTACTGATTATTTATTTCTATTATTTGTCAGTATTTATTTATATCACGTTTAACTGTCCGACCGATCGACCTCCACAGCGTATATATGCTCAACTGACTCAACAGCGGTTGTATGTTCAACTTCCCGGACAGAATTCACACCTTTTACCTCACAGTCTGAGTATCTAATTGTCCTTCTGACGGATTAACTCTCTAACTTCCACAGCCTCAGTATCACTAACTGTCCGTATGCCACAACTCTTCAACATCACTGCCGAATATCCACTTCCACTAGCCGTTACTGTCCTCGTATACCTAGCTTTCCAATACTCCTCAAAACTACCGAGTATCCATTTCCACAGCTATACTAGTATACCAGTAACTTCCCGAGACACCAAACTGCATACGCTCAACACAATACTGCTATGCCACTTACTAACTCCTTACTATCAATGTAACTATCCTTCTGACGGACTAACACTTTACGTGACTGTTTCTTTGGCAGAACGGCGTCACTTATATAGCAGCCCTAACACTTTCTGGAACTCTCCAGCATTATCCCGAAAGACATTACAATACGTGAGTAATTACGCTTATCTCCCCTCTTGTTTACACAACTGTCAGCCTCACGTCACTCGCTTATCGCGCGCTGCACTGTGTTATCGATCGCCTACCTAGGCTCTTCCTACCTACTAGAATGCTTCTATATAGACGTCAGTACGCACGCGCTGGCCGGGTCTCTCTGACCAAGTGTCGTAGATATCTACCCTCTTACGTTACAATATTGATTGCATTCCTGCTTATTTCTTTTATCCTACATCCATAACTTATCCAGTCGCTTCTCATCATATACAGTGTCATCTATAATTGTGCTGCTTTAAAACATTGATGAACAAGAAGCTAGTTGTAAATAGCAGTATAAGGATTATCTTTAATCAAAAATAATATTGACTAGTATTTGATTTTAATTATAAAAATATGTTCAAGAAATATTATTTACATGTACAGTATGCCCTATGAGAAATGTCTTTAGTAATATATAATATATCACAACAAAAAACCGAGCAAAAAATATTCTATACTTCTTTCTGATATAGATATAGTATTGGTACTTGTATAGGAAAAAGGTTAATAAATCATTACTACTGTCCATTATTAGAACGTAGGGTAACAGTTTCGTTCGAGTACACATATCATAAAAGTTAATACTCTTAGTAATAAATTTCTCGTATGAATACCACTTGCATTTATTAATGTTCTTGTGATACAAACGATTCCTACTTACATTCAAATAAATTTCCGCAATTTATCTTGAAATCTCCTGTGCTAGATGTAGATCTAGATTCTAGATACAGTAATGGAGCTTTGGATGTCACAACTCCTACTGTGTATTGTTCGTTTTAAGCTCCAGCTTAAATTTGTACCGTAGCTCTAAATTTCTCTATGATTTATTACTCTTACATATGCAACTTAATATGCCCATAGTTTTTGCTCATTGGGTATTCACTTTGCGAGAGGTGCTGGCTAGGATAGCCAAAGGACTTTTTGCTGCATTTTAAAGGTTTCATAACTGGGTACTTTATCATTATTTATTATTTATAAAAACAGATGCCCTAGTTCTTAAACTAAAAGTTTTAACATATATAAAATTAAACTATTTTCTATGAAGTAGGTTGCTTTGATTAAAAATAACTGATTTAGTTGGCAATAAAAAATTTACTTCTAATTGGTAAGACTGATACATTAATTTATTTCCTGTCGTTGACATTGTTGACAGTGACACTTGAAAATTTGAAATTTGACCACATATACCAACATATACAATTTTTGTTTGTTAAAATGGTCGTTGTTTCTCTTAAGGCTGGTTCATGTAAGCTGTAAACTTAAGACTTTACCTTAGCATTAGCATTATACCTTTGAATTAAACTTTACATTACGTTGCCTGATACATGTACTTCTTAGGGCAAACCAAGAAGAGTAGGCCGCTAATGTCATTTCTTCTAACAGCGACACGTTATTCATGTTGACATACAAGGACATATAAAATATAGATATGGATAGTGATATAGACTTTGTCGTATTTTCAACAATTTTTATAAGTGTAATTGGTTTGGCAAATAAATTTAAGAAAAGAAAGAAAAGGATTTTCATGTCTTCTGTAATGCTTTCCCAAGCATTTTGCAGTGCTGTTTTATCTTTATATATTTTTTCTTTTTTGTCGTAAATATGTTTGTAGTGTTCCACTAATTCAATTAGTTGAATATCTTTTTCGAAACCACATTTTTACTTAAATATGACAGAATTTTTTAAAACGTCAAACGTCAAATTCAAATACATGAATATCGCCAGCGGCAAGCTTCTAATTGGTCGGCGTTAGCATTATTATTTAATTTAGATATTGGGATATTCTAGGATTACGGCATAATGCTAAGGTTAAGGCTACAGATACATATACCGTACCACGCATTTGTCTATACTTGAATTATTAATGCAAAGTCATAATGGTAATGCTAAGGTAAAGTCTTAAGTTTACAGCTTACATGAACCAGCCTTTACCCAATAGCCACATTCCACAGAGCAAGAATCTAAAG
Organism: Harpalus rubripes; assembly: GCA_963082715.1. NCBI lineage: Eukaryota > Metazoa > Arthropoda > Insecta > Coleoptera > Carabidae > Harpalus > Harpalus rubripes. Next base: position 18,217,661 of record OY720454.1, on the reverse strand, counting down.
TATTTCAATCATTCGAAATCCTATTAGCTGTCAGGCCCCTGCTCTAACCTAATTGTATTTATTCTGAAAATGACATGTCAAATAGTAATTTTCCTTTAACCTCTTGTGTAACATGTAGAATAAAAAGATCCCCAAAATCGTATTGCCAATTGAATCAGTTATTTTTGAGCACTCTGTATTACCTATTCTTATTAAATTTTTTGAAATGTTCTTTGGATCCTAGATGTTGAGGTTGATACTGGTCAAGAAGTTAGTAATTTGTTTGCAGATTACTTTGAGTCAGTATTTGTAAATAATAATAATAATAATAATAATAATAATAATAATAATAATAATAATAATAATAATAATAATAATAATAATAATAATAATAACAATAATAATAATAATAATAATAATAATAATAATAATAATAATAATAATAATAATAATAATACGAGACAACTTAACTGTAATAACAATATTCCCAATGTGGTTAATTTACATGAAGTACATATATCTTATGAATAAATTGTCCAATGCTTATCTAATTTAGACATAAACAAAGGTCCTGGATCCGATCAAATTCCAGCTAAATTTATTCGTACATGTGCCCACTATCTTGCAGAACCACTATACATTCTATATAATCAATCACTTGAATTTGGAGCTTTCCCTGACTTATGGAAAACTTCATATATAACACCAATTCATAAATCAGGTGGTATTAATGACGTAACTAATTACACACCTATTTCAATTTTATCAGCTTTCAGTAAAATTTTCGAAGCCCTCGTAATACAAACAATTAAAAACGATATTTATAACATAATTATTTCAGAGCAGAACGGATTTTGTCCCGGCAAATCAATCATAACAAACCTCGTACCTTTTACTGAATATCTGAGTTCTAACATGGATAAGCGAATCCATGTTGACGTCATTTATACAGATTTCAGCAAGGCTTTTAATCGGGTTCATCACCTTACACTTATTCACAAACTAGAAGCACTGGGAATACATAGTTCACTGTTACGTTGGATTCAGTCATACATAACAAAAAGGTCGCAGTTAGTTAATTGTAATGGTTTTAAGTCACGTTATATTTATATTACATCTGGAGTTCCCCAAGGGTCACATTTGGGTCCATTACTCTTCAATTTATTCATAAATGATATATCTACCTGCTTAAAAAATTCTAACTTTCTCTTATATGCAGACGACCTCAAGTTTTTTAATACAATCACGAGCAATAGTGACAATATTCAACTGCAAAATAACTTAAATAATTTACAAAAATATTGCGACCTTAACTATTTAACCCTAAATGTATCAAAATGTTATGTAGTACATTACACAAGGAATCACGATACTATAATATCTGACTACCATATTAATAATTCCATCTTGCAAAGGAAGACTACTATTAAGGATTTGGGAATATTTTTTGACAAAAAATTGTTATTTAATGAACATGTAGACATTTGTGTTAAGCAATCGTACCGAATACTTGGATTTATATTCCGATCAAGTAAACACTTCAATAACCCTTGCTTACTCAATAATATATTTGTTTAATTGTTTAGTTCGATCAAAACTGGAATATGCATCCACGGTTTGGAACCCATTCTATAAAAATAATATTGATTTTATAGATAATATTCAAAAAAAAAATTTCAAAATTTTAAATTACAAATTTAATTTAAATATTAATAACTATGTAGATATATTGAAACGTTTTAATATGCTCTCACTGGAAAGTAGAAGAACTCAAACTGATATGATATTCTTATACAAATTACTTATTAATATAATATATGCACCTTCAATAATTTCATCGTTAAAATTTTCTGTGAGCCTTAAAACCAGGTCAACTAATTTATTTGTTTTATACAAAAATAATACTAAAAATAACGATAACTCCCCAATAAACCGAATCATGTCTACTTACAATACCACATTTGAGCATATTGACATGTTTTATCTATCACTCTATATGTTTAAGAAAGAGATAGTTAATGTTCTCTCATAATTATATAGTACTTTATATTATTTTTCCACTAACTTTATTTTGAAACTTGCACTGGGATATGATTTGTGAACTAATGTATGTATTATCTATTAATCTATAGGAACCTGTAATTGGTATGTGAATTCTTATAAATAAATAAATAAATAAACATCTACGAAGTTAGGAAGGGCTTGGGGGCGCTAAGCCCCCCCAAAAACGGCATTAACCCTCTCAAAAATATTCGAATATTATCACACACGCACACATTTTAGAAAAATGAACCCGTGCTATCGGATGCGTGAAATAATGAACAACTAGCTCATAATCAAGAATTTTCGTAGCAATAACTTTTAAATATTTAGGATGGAATTCATAGACATTTCCTTGACTCTTCCTCCACTCATCCTTTCCTAAGGATGAGTCGAGGTTGAGTGAAACATTCACTCATATAAATGAAATTCATAAACGTCAGTACTGAGTCACTCACTCAAATCTGAGTGGAGTATGAGTCGAGGTAGAGACTTCTTTTTTTTTGAGGAAAATTATATTTTAAAAGTAGCGGCAACTATTTTGACAAGTATGACAATCATATAAACCAGTAGTTTGTACAAAATTCAATGGCAGACAAAGGTTTTCTCCAGAAGAAAAATTATTTTTTGGTTTGAAGTTAATTATTTTAAAATACCACAGTGAACAAGAAATGTTCAATTTAATTGAAAATGTGATTTATACGAAAATACATAACTTTACTATTATATGATGATGATAACAATATATGCATATTAAATTATGATTCTAATCCCAGTGAGGTTCATGAATTTTTCACAAATTCTTTCTTCGGTATTTCTAAAATATTATATTATTAACTTATAAAATAAATATACATAGCTCTTATAATAATTCTACCATCTTTAATCCTTCCACTAAATTTTCAATTTTACCATTTCTAAAATTCGCCGCTCCAAGTAAAATTTTCGTTCTTATATAAATTTATAATATGCAATATTGCAGTTGTTACAACTATTTCATTTCAACATTTTTCCTGTAGATATACAATGAAATATTTGCATCCACGTTCCAGAACAGACTACCATGCATTTTGTTACTATCTCCTACCAAAAGGTTTACAGGAATGTGTAGTTCTATCTCCTGCAATAATCTTTTTAATTATTTAATGAAAATAATATTATTTTATATTAAATATTGCGATTTGGAATATATACATATCGTACAAATTCATTAAAGCCAAAATTGTCGTCCATTGTCAAGTTTTTTAATCTTAAGGAAAGCTTAAGTTATCAATTTACTCCACTCGAAATTTTCCTAAAAGCATACTTAAAATGCTTCTTCAAATGTTTTTGAATTTGAAAACGTTACTTTGAGTTTGAGTCGAGGAAAACGATGAGTGGAGGACTGACTATGAATTCCACCCGTAATCTTATTAATTTTGAAAAAAAAAACATCTTTTTATTTCCTAATTTTTTTAGTTTTAATATTTACGGATTGATTGTACGGTAAAAAATATACTTACCTTATTTTGTCACATATACTTAAAAAAAAGAAAAAAATATATACGTCTTTTCATATTAGGGATTTAAAATATGATGGGGTAATGTTATTAAATTTTAATTTTATGTACATTCAATTTTTGGTACTCATCTATAGTGTTTCTTTTAAGAACTGCTGTTTTGTTGGTTGATTATTTGACATAACACTGTTAATAATAAATAAATCATTTAGAGCCGATTTATTAATAATTTTATTGATAATTATTTGATTAGGAACTTTGGATAGTATTATATACTGTCAGGTACAAAATTAAAGGTTAGTTCACGATACCAAGTTAACATGTACTTTTTCTGAATGTTTTGATAACATACTTTCGCTTGAGGTTATGGATAATATGGAATGGAAAAACAACTTTTCTTACTAACATGAACTTAACCGCATGTTATTTCATAACATGAAGTTGCTAAAACCGTGCCTTAATAACACAGCAATGAGCAGCCATCGTATAACAAAGAAAGCGAAAGAGATTATGTTGATTGACGCAATCGATAATTGACGATAATCAATGAACAATTTTTGCCGATGAGCGATTTGCGAGTTACTAACATAAATAAATGTCATCTAGTATCTAGTACTAACCTTCTAAAACAAAAAACTGCCTATCGAAATGAATACGCAATAGAGTGTCGTAATAAATTCATTATGAACTCTGTTTTGCGTGCGCAAATTGGTTCATTTCTTAATTGTTCCACAGACCGCGCGCTAAAATTTTGCTTACTAGCTCACATAAACTCTCAATTACGATTCGCGCTTCATGCTTTGCCTTATCTCATCTCATCTCAAAATGAGATGAGTTTGACATGAACTGAGTTGAGATATAATTTTATAAAGTAAAAAGAATGACAAAAGACAAATTTTGTTGCTAACTTGAACAATTTGAATTTCACATTTGCTTTTCAACGGTCAACCGCGATATTTTCGGGCGTTATTTTGGATCGCCCAAAACTATGAGTGGGCATTATTTGGGTTTCCATAATTCTGTCGATTACATAATAACTTGTAGTGCGTCACGTTCTAAAATGTTGTTTAAATTGTAAGGTACTATAACTTTCACTTAATTTTCAATTGTATGAAGTTTACGTCTTTTGTATATTTATTTATTCTTCTAATAATAATATTTATTAAAGGAATCAACAAATAATCTTTACAATAACCAATCTAATTGTATGTGACAGCCCGTGACAGCAAAACATTCATCCCCACAATTCATCCCCACCATTCTTCTAAGATTAAAAACTCAACAAGCACAATCTCCAGAGGTGACTAAGAATCGGGAAGGGGGGAAGAACTCTTCTCACTTCGGTCTCACTTTATCTCACCTCCGTTACGATAAAAAGAATGGTCAAAATTAGTGAGGCAACTGAGGTGAACTGAGACGAACTGAGATCTCATGTAAAAAGTGGTAAAAAGAACGCGACTAATGTAGCATTTTGTACCCCTAGTATACGAATAACTATATTTTTAACTAGCTTATTTCTAACGTATGAGTCAAGTAACGGAAGAATAATATGCTTTCATTTTATGAATTATTCAAGAAGCTCAAAGCCTTCAATGAGATATTGTATCTTTCTCGTTTTTATCGTAAAGTGTGTATACTAAACGTCAGTCCACAAGAACTTATTACTATTTTTAGAGTTCATCACATACGCAAATTTACAGTTTCGGTAAAGAAACAAGAAAGCGCAATATTGCAGGCATGACGTTGTTTTAATTTTGCCCATATTAGAAAGTTGAGGATGTAGTCATAAGACGTTACAGGGTTCTTGAAACTAATAACAATTTGGATGAAGACTCGATATAAAGTTTTGTTTGTAGAGTAAGCAAATTCAAGTTGGAAATTTACATATTTAGCAATTGAAATTCGAGAAATTGAATAGAGAAGTCTCATTTAAACCTATGTGTACCTCGAGTTCATAAAACACCTATTAAAATTAATTTTTATTATTTATTTCTAAGGAAAATATTTATTTTAATGTTTGTTTATTAATTGAAATATTATTTACTTGTTATATTTTTAGATTTATTTAAAAAACACTAAATTTTATTATATGTTTTATTGTATTGTTTCAAAAGCTTATCCAAAGTTAAATTGTCAAAATATGAGACAAATAAAAACATAATAGTGTGAAATATAAACAATAGTTTATTGTCTGTTTTATGTACTGCTCTAAATTTGTTTTCGAACTACAAATATTTTTCATTTGTACCAATAAAAAATTAATTTGGATACCATTTTCATACACCAATATAAATGTTGAATAAATAAAATACGCATTTATACAATCAATGAAGTCAATTTTTTGTCACACAACAGAAATTTCTGCAGTGCCGGAGTCGGAGTGATGATGTTTAGTAATATGTAGTTATTTATAATATAAGTCTGGAAAGTGTTATAGCGAGCAGACAAATTTTTATTTATTTATTTTTTCAGGACCGCGACAAATTTTTTATACCCAATGACGTTAATGCCCGGTTTTACCAAGTATAAATGAACATGCGGTTATGAAACATGAAGTTAAAAGTAACATGACGTTAAAATCCGGTTACCACCGTAAACGTTTTTCCACAAAAGTGGAACCTGCATGTAATAATAATAATAATGTTTATTTTCTGTAGACACAAATACAGTTTGTAGAAAACGTCAAAAACAGTATAAAAAATTTATTACAAAGCAAAATAATCATTTAAAGTGTAAACAGAATGTTGCTTTAAGAAAATTATTAAATCTTTTTTAAAGATCTTAAAATATTACTATTTTTACCTTCCGTCACCTTTAGGTAAGGAAGGTATTGTCTTTGGTCAAAAAAATCGATGATGAGTTTTTAATCAATAAGCACGTTTTAGGGTCCCTAGAATACGAATTTACTATTTTTACGATGATGTCTGTATGTGTGTGTGTGTGGATGTGTGTGTGTGTGTGGATGTGTGTGTGTGTGTGTGGATGTGTGTGTGTGTGTAACAAAATTTTCGTCTGCGATAACTCTAATACTATAGTTACAAAAATTATAATTTTTTCGTGTACTTCTTCGTTACATCCATATGAAGAGCTGATTAGATTTTGGTTACAATTGGTCAACCGGAAGTACCATCATTTGAAGATTTTAACAGTTTTTCTTGAAAAAACTATGTTAAATATAATTTTTTCATATTTGATGTTATTATAAATGTTAAAGAATATTTTATTCTCTATACGATTTGACTGCATTTTATACTTAATATTAAATGGATGTAGAGTTAAAAAATTATAAAGAAATTAAATTTCATAAAGTAGCCATAGCTATGTAAACAGCTACTATATTAAGAAAATTCTGATTGAAAGATGTCAGTGTCAAGTGAAATTGACATAGTGTGTTTGTCTTATAATTTTTACTGGAAATATAGGATTTTTTGCTTTCTGTATGGAATTTGTATAAAATACATACAACTGCTTTAAGGTAATGTACAAGAAATAATAATAATAATAACAATAATAATAATAAATCTTTTATTTCTGCAGATACATTACACTATATATAGAAAGCGTCACAAAATAATAATTTTCTGTATGAAATTTGCATAAAATACATGCAACTGTCGGAAGGTAATGTACAAGAAATAGAATATTTAATTTAGCAAGGAACTTTCCGTCTGAATTTTGTACAAAACTCATAGAACTGACGGACGGTAATGTGCTGGCCACATCATATATTTAAATTATTGGACAGAGTATTGTATATTTGTAAGCCCGTTCTATAAGGAAAATTTAATTTTGAATTGGTTACATAAAAATTGTTTTTGTTCCTAGTATTGTGGCTATGCAAGTCACTGATCACGGGAAAAGCTTTTTGATTCTTGTAAATTAAGACATAAGATTCGTAAATATAAATACTTGCAAGAGTGTAAATATTATATTTTTCAAATAAATTTATACACGACGCATAAGATGGGATACCTTCTATTGTGCGTAAAACTCTTTTCTGTGCTATGAAAACACGTTGACATATATTGGAAGAGCCCCAGAAACAAATACTATATCTCAAACGAGATTCCACACAAGCATAGTAAAACATTAATAAGAGGCTTTCAATTGAGATTGTCAGTGATAAGTGTACGTAAAATTCTTGCGGCGTCATTACCGTTAGCTAATCAAAGTTTTTGGTTATTTTTATAAGATTGGTATAATTTTCTTATTGAAAGCGGAGTTTTATACAGTTGACAACACAACAGAGAATTTTGATAGTTGTTTTGCTTCATAACATTTCATTTGGTTAGGGTGTTTACTGGGTCGATTCTGTTCACATGTGTAAGTCTTACAGATTTGTAAACCTGTAAAAACCTGACAAAAACGCATCTATTTTTGTTGATTAATATAAAATTATATACAAGAGTGGCAGGTTTCGTTGCGATTTTGTTCATTATTTATATGTGAACAGAATCGACACATACGTTGTGTAAATATGTAAATTTATAGCACCTATACAATTTGGAAAACGAACAATATTGTAAAATTCGCTTTTTTTGCAATTTCTTCAGGGATGGTAGGCATCTGTATTCAATAAGGTCTTAGAGCTGCTAAAGCCCTACTTATTCGAACACTACTGCTTGTTGTTGATTGAGAAACTTTACAAAAATCTGCGGCAACTGAAATAAAGGAACCTGTAGCATAATATCTTAAAGTCAGCAATACTTGTTCTGCAGGAGACAATGCATGATTTCTAGAATTAAATAAAATTTATATGGTAAAAACTCTTATTGATTTAAACCTTTAACTATGATATTTATTTATCCATTTCATGTCGAATGCCATTTTCAGCTTGTACTATATCTATAATACTTGTGACGGCCTGAATCTTTAAAAAAAATTCCTTCCGACTATATTTTTCGAAATCATGTGACCTATGTCGAAATATCATTGGTGCCCTTATTGGCGTCTCTTCATCATCGTTATATGAATTTATATCATACGGATTCATAATTTGATAATTATTAAATATTAAACAATGTCACTGCCAGGCACAAAATTGAAGGTTAGTTCATGTTACCAAGTTAACATGTACTTTTTCATGCGGTTATGAAACAGGGAGTTAAAAGTAACATGAAGTTAATGTTTAATTACAATCGTTAACGTTTTTTCACACAAACGGAAACTCCATGTTAGCTAACCTAAAGTTTTTGGTTATTTTTATAAGGTTGGTTCAATTTTCTCATTGAAAACGGTGTTATACAGTTGACAACACTGAATTTTGACAGGTGTTTATTTTGTTTGTAATATTTTATTTGGTTTGGGTGTGTACGTTGTGTAAATGTGTAAATCTATAGCACCTATACAATTTATAAAACGAGCAATATTGTAAAATTCGCGTTTCCTTTCTACAATTTCTTCAGGAGTGATAGACATCTGTCTACAATAAGGTCTTAGAGTTGCTAAGGTCCTACTTGTTCCAGCAATAGTTGTGATTACTGTTGATTTAGAAACTTTACAAAAATTTGCGGCAGCGGATATATAGGAACCTGTAGCATAATATATTCAATCCAGCAATAATTGTTCTGCAGGAGACAATGTATGATTTCTGGAAATATATAAAATTTATATAATGAAAACTCCTATTGATTTAAACCAATAACTATGATATTTATTTATCCATTTCATGTCAAATGACATCTTCAACTTGTTCTATAATATTTTTAACAGCGCGGACAGCCTGAATCCTTTAAACAATTCCTTCCGACTATATTTATCGAAATTATGTGGCCTATGTCAAAATATCTTTTGCTGGCCTTATTATTGGTACCTCTTGATCATCGCTATATGCATTTAAAGCAGGCGGATTCAAAATCTGATAATTATTAAACATTAGACAATGTCACTGACAGGCACAAAATTAAAGGTTAGTTCATGTTACCAAGTTAACATATACTTTTTCTAGATGTTAAGATCTGTACTTTAGCTTGACTTTATGGATAATATGGAATGAAAAAACAACTTTTTTTACTAACATGAACTTAACCGCATGTTATTTCTTAACATGAAGTTGGTAAAACCGGGCCTTAACATGAAGATGGTAAAACCGAGCCTAACTGGTCTCACAAGCTTGCAATTCTCGCCTGCAGTTCGCCCTGGAATATGCTTGCTCACCCAATAGTAAAATATCACTTTCAAGTCTTGTTACATAAATTAGTACGCACTATTTATGAAAGTTTTAGCATTGATTTTAAATACTATAAAATATAGAAAATCAAAGGTTTTTGTATTTATTTTGTGACAAGTATTGAATAACTAAAAGAAATATTTTACCCGTTGCTGGGGTTGGTAAACTGTTTTCATCAAATATCATTGACGACATATTTCTACTATACAGGGCATTTATCAGAAGTCATCTCAAGTGCACGTGAAGTGTTGTAGAAATTGCACACACAGCTGTCATTTCGACCGAATTCGGACAAGAATGGGGTCATCACAAAAAAGAAAATTAGGTACCGCTTTTTGGAAGATATAGATAAGTTAGATAGAAAAATTTCATATTTCAATGATGTTCTTTCTGATTAACGAATTTTATTATAAATTTTTACTGTGTTCCCGTGATGTGGGTAAGGTATTGGAGTGTAAATACGCACTCTGAAACTATTCAAGTAAGTCATGCATGCGGATCGTTTAGTTTTATGTTATACATTAAAAATTAGAATTTAAATTAAATTATGATTTCGTTGTATGTGGGTCATTGAGAAAGGAATACATATCTAATTTATGTAAATAAATTAGACTACTATTAAGAATATGAAACAAGAAGTTATAAGTGTCAAAGGCACTTTTAATTTTTACTGTTTTATTTGGTACACAACGTTTTTTTTTTTTCACAAGGATCGTTTTATAATGAGAAAATTCTTTATGTACCCTCTGAAGAATTGTTAATTTTTGAAAAGTTTACATCTCATTATACGAGTTATACAATGTCATTTATACCAGGCCCGAAAAATATCATTTTACTGGATGAGGTAAAAGCTCTCAAAACTGGATTTCCGGATGTGATTCGTACGCTACGTATGCAATATGTTGAAAAGTAGAATAATTGTTGAAATGTCATACTCAAGAAATCAATTGAAAAGAAAAATATCTGATGTGGCCAGCACATTCCGTCAGTTATATGATGAGGTATTTATGAAAAATTTTCTTATCAGGTTATAGCTACCGGAATCGATGTTTTAAGAACGCAAGTGATACAGGGTAGATCCATAACCTACGAAAAAATTTGAAAATTTAAAACAGGTTAGAAATTTGACGTAGTTAACAAACTGAGCAGAGTCCTACTTTAAACACATTTCCACTTTTAACGCGCGCGCTTCGCTTTGCATCACTATTTTTTTTTTTTTGAGATTAGCTTCTTCATAAATCCGATAGATGGATCTGGTAGATATTGAACAATTTTCGAACACGGTAACTTTTACCACTCGTGTTTTCGAACACAGTCGGTAGATGCGGTATCTACTGGTAGATTTTCGTAAATGCGTATGTATTTTCTATAAAATCCATACAGAAAGTTCCTTGCGAAAGATTCTAAATTTCTTGTAGTTATATTACCTTTCGACAGTTGCATTTTATAAAAATTCCATACAGAAAGTTTCGAGCAAAAATATTCTATATTTCGAGGAAAATTATAATACAAATATATTACGAATATGGCAATTGCATTTGACACTGACATCTTTCAATCAGAATTTTCTTAATATAGTAGCTGTTTCTAGCATAGCTGACTAATTTATGAAATTAAATTTCTTTATAATTTTATAACTCTATATCCATTTAATATGAAATATAAAATGCAGTCAAATCGTATAGAGAACACAATGTTCTTTAATATTTATAATAACATTAAATGTGATAAAATGATATTTAACATCGTTTTTTCATGAAAAACTGTTAAAATCTTCAAATGAGGGTACTTCCGGTTGATCAATTATAACCAAAATCTAATCAGCTCTTCATATGGATGCAACGAACAGTAATACGTAAGAATTATAATTTTTGGAATTGTAGGATTAGAGTTATCGTAGACGAAAATTTTGTTACACACGCACACACACACACACACACACACACACACACACACACACACACACACACACACACACACACACACACACACACACACACACATACACACACACATACACACACACATACACACATACATACATACATACATACATACATACATACATACATACATACATACATACATACATACATCATCGTAAAAATAGTAAAATCGTATTCTAGGGACCTTAAACCGTGCTTATTCATTAAAAACTCACCACCGAATTTTTTGATCAAAAACTTACCTTAAGATGACGGAAGGTAAAAAAATCTCTGCTGTAGTAACGCAAGTTATTTTGGGAGTTATTAAAGGACTACTCTAGGAAGTTGAACTTTGAGGATTATTCGGATAAAGGGTTGATGGGAAATATTTTTATTACAAAAAATATACATAAGCAAAATTATAAATTTTCGCTGTAGTAAAAAGGAATAAATTATAAGCAGATACTTACATTCGTAAATCAAAATGACTGTTTTATTATGAGATTCAACTGCCGCTTACTTACTTAGGTAGGTACTTACTTTAGTAATTTATTGCAAAAATTTTTAACTACGTATATTTCAAATATACAAATGAACAATTTTAAATTAAAATGATTATTTTCATTGTTTCGCATACATTAAAGATGTGTATGAAAGTGCAAATAGGATTGCATTAATTGCCTTTTTCTATTTTGGTTCTTTAATATGTACTGAATGAAACCCATTTATATGTCATAAAGTACTTCTTTATGACATCCAAATGAGTTTCATAAAATACATATTAAACAACCGAAATTGAAATTCCTGGACATGAAATAACGTACATTTTTTGAAAAAATGACCAAAATAGAAAAAATAGTATAAAACACACGTTTCATAAGACATTTCAGACGCGTGCGCTAAAATCATGTCTTATGAAACTTGTATCTTAATGTACTATTAGCCTTTGTTAATCAAGCTTTTGACTTTCAACTTACTGAATTCCCAAAGTTATACGTTCTAGCATTATTTTTTTTTACATAAATACCGTATATAACATTTCTGAATGATACCTATTTGTCTATAATTCTATTAAAAGTTATTTATTTAACTGATTCACTGCCGCAGCAGCGGTATATGAACGAGGTGTAGTCGAGTTTCTAGGCAGCGAATTTACTTGTGTTGTGTTGAATACATAATTTTTTGCAGATTGTTCAGAATTAATATTAATTTTATAATTAGTTGAGTAGAGTTGCTTTTCAAAAACAAATTTGAATGTTTTTATTGACAGTTGCAAGACAGCAAAATCATATATACTTTCTACTGCTTCCGGTTGTCCAATTGTTACCAAAAACTGACCAGACCTTCCCATCTGTTTTTTTTTTAATTCCAAAATAGAAAACTCATGATACAATAAAGGTATGAATATATTTACATATGCTTTATGAAACTGCATTGTAAAAACCAAAAACCGATTATGAAATTACTAGTTATTATAAAACTGGATTTTTGGAAAGGTTGTTGGTACATGTTTATCCTCATAACTGACCTATTTCCATGAAAAAACAGTAAAAAAATAAATAATCAATCCATCTACGTCACCGGCATCTCATTTGAAAACAAGTTTTTCATCTCTGATCAACCTATTGTCCAGATTATCATTAATAACTTGGGCCGATCAAGTCAAGTTCAAATATATAAACGAGATGCAAGGCTTCGGTCTTAAGAATTTGTTTGCAAACGTTACTGGCTCTCTAAACAGAAGACGGCGCCTGACCGTGAATCGAGAAGCGGCAGATGCTGTCAGGAAAACAGCCTAATTCCTCAAAACGACCACATGATGTAGTTCCCAGTTAAAGAGGTTAAGGTCGGAAGATAAAGTTTTGTTTTTCTCAACTTTGTACTGTTTCAATTAATTTAAATTTTGCAGGAAATTTTTGTTTATGCCTATTTGCTAATTTGATCGATGGTAAACACATTAAATCTCTGTTTTCTTTGAAATAATGTAGTAAAGTATTTAAAAAAATTAAGCAGCAAATTTTCTTTAGCTTTTCTACAATGTTCGGCAAAACACCATACCTACTTACGAAACTGAATTTAAAAAAGTACTCGAAATACAAAAATAGTTATTTGTGTATTAAGAGCGTAAGGTAATACTACGTCGCGTGGCAATTTTTCGAAAGCTACAATGACACTTTATGCTTGTAATACACACACTATTTTTACTTCCCGTCATACCGTAGGTAAGGGAGATAATGTTATTGGTCCAAAAATTCGATAGTGAGTTTTCAGTGAATAAGCCCGAATTAGGGTCTCCACAACACGTTTTTACAATTTTTTTCATTTAAGCTTTCTGCATTCATATAAAGAGTTGTTTACATTTTGGGTAAAATTGGACAACCGGAAATGATACTTTACTTGAAGTTCATAATAGTTTTTAATGAAAAACTATATTAAAATAGAATAGAAAACTTTTCAATTTTAGTATTTAAAACTTTTATATCAAGGGGACTAACTTATTAGATTTTGGCTAAAATTGATAAACCGGAAGTGAAACTTTACTTCCAGTTCTGAACAGATTTTCGTGAAAAATTTTGACTATACCTATATGATAAACCGGAAGTGGTACTTAATTTTTAAATATAAATATATCATCTCGGCATATTACCCATTGCTGGGTGTGCCAGTCTGCTTTGTCCACAGATTTCGGTATTGATGATAACATATTTGTACCGTGCGGGCGTTTACCAGGCTTAACCTCACGGGCACTCAATGCTGGCGTGGAGAGTGCACCACAGAGGTAAATTTTGTGCCGCTTAAAATTCGAAATATTTGGTATCGGTAGGGATCGAAGCCGGTTCCCCAGATTACTTCATTTGGGGCTTACTAGATTTTTGAAGAAAACCATAATAAAATATAATCCAAAATTTCGTATTACAGACTTTTTTACCTTCCGTCACCTTTAGGTAAGGAAGGTATTGTCTTTGGTCAAAAAATTCGGTGGTGAGTTTTTGATGAATAAGCACGTTTTAGGGTCCCTACAATACGATTTTACTATTTTTACGATGATGTCTGTATGTGTGTGTGTGTGTATGTATGTATGTATGTGTGTGTGTGTGTGTGTGTGTGTGTGTGTGTGTGTGTGTGTGTGTGTAACAAAATTTTCGTCTGCGATAACTTCCATACTACAATTCTAAAAATTATAATTCTTTCGTATTTCTCTTCGTTACATCCATGCGAAGAGCTGATTAGATTTTGGTTAGAATTGGACAACCGGAAGTACCCTCATTTGAAGATTTTAACAGTTTTTCTTGAAAAAACTATGTTAAATATCATTTTTTCACATTTAATGTTATTATAAATATTAAAGAATGTTATATTTTCTATACGATTTGATTGAATTTTATACCTAATATTAAATGGATATAGAGTTAAAAAATTATAAAGAAATTAAATTTCATAAAGTAGCCATAGCTGTGGAAACAGCTACTATATTAAGAAAATTTTGATTGAAAGATGTCAGTGTCAAGTGAAATTGACATAGTGTGTTTGTCTTATAATTTAACGGGAAATAGGTATAGGATCTTTTGCTTTCTGTATGGAATTTGTATAAAATATATACAACAGCTTTAAGGTAATGTACAAGAAATAATAATAATAAATCTTTTATTTCTGCAGATACATTACACTGTATATAGAAAACGTCACAAAATAATAATTTTCTGTATGAAATTTGCATAAAATACATGCAACTGCCGGAAGGTAATGTACAAGAAATAGAATATTTAATTTAGCAAGGAACTTTCCGTATGAAATTTGTACAAAATACATAGAACTGACGGAAGGTAATGTGCTGGCCACATCAGATTTTTATTTATTGGAACAACAAATTAGATTTGGTTACAATCAAAAGGAAGTGATACTTTACTTAAATCAGGTTGTTATTTTAAACATGGAACTGGCGGGAGGTTATGTGCTAGCCACATGAGATTTTTTTATTTAGCGATATTACTAAAAAAATCTGATAAGCAGAAAATAACGCAATATTTATCTAACCTAATTTTGAGCTCAGGAGTTAATACTAAACCAGGTGAAAAGTGTACAATCTATTATATTATTGTAAATAATGAATTAAATAGCTATTTGTGTATTAAGAGCGCAAAATGGGACATTGTCGATTGAGAGCGCGGCATTCTCGCGAAATCGACAATGTCCATTTGCGCTCGAAACACACACAAGATTTTTTCTACAATCCTCCACCATAACATAATAATAAAATGTACACTTTGTACTTACAGTACTACTCAACAGTTTTGCAGTGATAGGAACGTATTCAAATATGACTTCAAGATATTGTTTTGGCTTTCGTTTGTACAAAAAATGAATGCCAATTTTGTAATGAATTTTATAAGTTCTGTATAATTTATTTGTTTCAAGTACATTAAACTAGTGCAGTGAAAAAGTGGATGTCCACTGGGAGCGTTCACACGAAACTTTTGCAGATGGCAGCACAACTGTTTGCACACTTAATTTTAATTTATCGTTACTTTCCATTCTTCTTGAGATATAGCTTTAATCTAATCTAAGCTTTTTATTCTTTTGTTTTCGTAAATACATACCATATTTTATATAGACAGAGCAGTTATATGTCAGATTGAATTGTGAAGGTGGTAAATGTGTAACTACAGAGTCATTAGTTTCTGACTAAACGTTTCTATTAAGAATGTAGACAAGTAACATTTCTCAACATTGTATAGTTATAAATTTGGATAGCGAGCGTTTTCTACTTTGTCGCGCATGAGCGGCAAAGTGACATTTTGCGTTGACAAAAGAGAGCGCAAATGGCTATTTTGTATATAGACTGTAGAAAAAATAAATTTTTAACCTCAACAAAATATTGAATTTATGTACACAAAAGCGGCCAAAAAATGGTCGTTATTCTGCCGCTTTCATTATTATCCGATTTAAGGCGCCATCTATTATTTCGAGTAAAAGTAAACGTAAAAATATGTACAATTAGTTGTTATAAATAATTATATCAATAAATAATAAATAAAAATCTAACAAATTTGTAAATTTTATAAAGAAGGTAGACTAAAAAATTTTGTGTGCATCACTGCCAAAAAGTGTTATTTCGTGCTCGTCTGCTTTCTTAAAATCAGACTCGACCGAAAAAAATCAGTTTTTGGCCGAGGTACACAAATAACTATTTCGCGCGTCTCGAATGGAAACCCGCGAAAAGAACTTTGTTGCTCGCTTTTCAAAAAACATCAACTTTACGATGACGAATGAGAACAAATTATTTGCCCATCCTGAACTTACAACATGGGCAGTTTTATCTTATGTGGTTTTGAAAATAATATCGGCCAAGTGGTATCCGTCATTGTCCAAAAATTGCTGCAAGAAACTTGTGAAGTTTCACATATCCCTTTCGCGTACTTCTGTGCGAATTGCCTTTTTTAGGGTTTGCAGGTTCATTGGTCGGTTTTGAAAAAAAAAGTCGCACGGGGTCAAATTTGGCGACCACGCGGGCCACGGAATATGGGTCGTGGCCCTGTCCTGCTGAAACCAGATATTCTCCAGACCAAATTTTGCGATTACAGAGCCGAAATGCGGTCGCATGTCGAGTGTTTGACGATTGCAAAATTGAGTGCCTGGCTGCGTTGATGTTTTCTGATGTTACATCAGTCCGAGGTTCAGTACTAACATGCACGGCGTGATTTCCGAGTTCGAATACGTTGGAAGTTGAAATTAATTTTGAATTTCTAATTACGCAAAAATAACTACTGTATTCAAAAATAACTACTGTATTCCTTATATTGTTCTGAGCAGTACGCGACAACTGCGTGCGATGGTCATTTGGGGGACTTTTGTATGCTTAGGAGGCATATATTCTGCTGGATATTTGCAACAGGAAACATAGTTGAATGATACGCTTTGCATTTTCTAAACAAACTTTAACTTAACCTAAACTAACGCACAGTTCTATACACCTAAGGCGATTTTTCGCGAGCATGAGTTAACTGTAGTTATGTGTGGTTAAGTATAGTTTGGTTTCGCGAGAAAATTGATGACGTCAGACACCAATGTAGTAAAGTGTGGTTTGGTGTGGTTAGACAAACTTATTTACCCACCTCAGTAGCTGGTTTTGGAAGAGTTATATATCGATCTCTCTCTAAACATAACCTTAGGTTTTGTTTTGATTGCACTGTGGTATTTGTTGCGAAAAATCGCCTCTATTATTTTATCGCGCAGATGTTCGGGCGACCATTTGGCTGTCGCCCAATTGACCGTCACCCAGTCACCTCGCCCAGTTGACTGTGTCCGAGTTTCGAGTACGTTAGAGCTGGCGACGTTTAATAATAATTTCCGCTACAAGTGTAAAAAATTAACCTTTTTGAATGTGTTAAAAAAATAATAATTTTTTTCTGCTTTCATTTCATAATTATTAAAATAATTTTTAATAAATAGAACACTTCTAATTTGTTCATTGTGAAAAAAACATGATGACTGGAAATCAGTCACGGTAGCTGAAGGTTCAATTTAAAGCACACAAAATAAATGTGGAAGATGATGTTTCTAAATGACTTTTAAATCTTATAAAGAACTCACTCACAAAACCATATTTGATTTGAATTGTATGGATTCTACGGTCGGTTCTCGTTCAAACATTTTATTAAATTAATTAAAAAACCCGGTAAATTCTAATAAAGGGTTTTAATTACAATACGTATTTCGGTTTGCTAATAGGATCATACAAATAAATAAATAAATAAATAAATAAATAAATAAATAAATAAATAAATAAATAAATAAATAAATAAATAAATAAATAAATAAATAAATAAATAAATAAATAAATAAATAAATAAATAAATAAATAAATAAATAAATAAATAAATAAATAAATAAATAAATAAATAAATAAATAAATAAATAAATAAATAAATAAATAAATAAATAAATAAATAAATAAATAAATAAATAAATAAATAAATAAATAAATAAATAAATAAATAAATAAATAAATAAATAAATAAATAAATAAATAAATAAATAAATAAATAAATAAATAAATAAATAAATAAATAAATAAATAAATAAATAAATAAATAAATAAATAAATAAATAAATAAATAAATAAATAAATAAATAAATAAATAAATAAATAAATACATAAATAAATAAATAAATAAATAAATATATATACAGGGTAAGTTGTAACACACGAACACGGCAGTTAGAACTCATTGAAACAAACAACTTTTCTTTGTTCACTTTTTTGATTTGGAGCCCCAGTTCATAGTTATTGGCGTTCTTTTGTTTTTCGAAAAATCGTCATTACTCCCTAATTTTAAGAAATATTTAAAAAATATAAAAACTTTCTGTATTTGCTTTTGGTTCTCTAAAACATTTGTATTTACAGTTATTTTCTATTTTATCAAATTACAAAATGGTGACTGATCAAAAATTTCAGAACAAGATATTTTGAAAACCACTCGATCGATTTTTGAAAATGAAACATTTATAAAATCCTTAAACTATCTACTATAACATTTGTCTGAAACATTTTTTTCGATCTGTCCAAATTGAATTACAAGGTAAATTTTAACAAACTGGAACAATCATTTAAAACAAAGTAGGCTTGCTGCCATTAAACAAGAAAAACAAGAAACATACAAACAATAAAAAATAAAACAATGAACAATGAAACAACAAGGGAGGGAATAAATATGATTTTCATAATGGCCACCATTCGTAGCAACGCAAGCCCGGCAGCGTGTTTTAATATTAGAAGAGACACACTTGCAATTGCAAGAGCTGCCTGCTTGTCTTTTATATCTTCTGCTGCACCTACTATTCTTGCCACCAATTCTAATTCGGTGTTTACTGGTCTCTCATACACAGAGGTCTTCATATGACCCTAGAAAAAGAAATCTAGGGGAGTTAGGTCGAGGCTCCGGGCTGGCCACGCAACAGCACCTCCTCTCCCAATCCATTTAGTCGGATATTCTGAATTTATTAATTTAAGAAAGTAAAATAATTTTCATTATTCAATCGGTTGTTGTTTCATTGTTCATTGTTTTATTTTTCTTGTTTGTTTGTTTCTTATTTTTCTTGCTTAATTTTCATGTTTGATGGCAGCAAGCCTACTCTGTTTTAAATGATTGTTGCAGTTTGTTAAAATTTATCTTGTAATTCAATTTGAATAAAAACTTTTTTTGGACAGATCAAAAAAAATGTTTCAAGCAAATGTTATAGTAGATAGTTCAAGGATTTTATAAATGTTTTATTTTCAAAAATTGATTAAGTGGTTTTCAAAATATCTTGTTTTGAAATTTTTGTTCGTTCGCCATTTTGTTATTTGATAAAATAAAAGTTTTTGTATTTTTTAAATATTCCTTAAAATAAGGGAGTAATAACGATTTTTGAAAAACAAAAGAACGCCAATAATTATGAACTGGGGCTCCAAATCAAAGAATTGAACTAAGAAAAGTTGTTTGTTTCAATGAGTTCTAACTGCCGTTTTCGGGTGTTACAACTTAGTATTAATACCCTGTATATATATATATATATACACCGGGTGTAGAAAGTTAGATATTGTATTGTTCATCCAGCGGCGTACGAAAATAATTTTTCTATCGGTTATTTTTCGAGATATTTTTACACATTTAAATGCTACTTATGTTTGATTTTTATTTTAAAGACCTTCAAAAAGACATTCTAATTTTGCACCTTCTAGCGACCCCGGATTTTGCCACCATATTGAAAAAAACCACGTGAAAAAAGACATTTTTATTGATTTTCGTTAATATCTCGGTTTGGATTAACTTTAGAGCATAATATCAAACTGTTGAAAATAGAGTAAATAAAATTTTCTACAAAAAAGATCTGATACTTTTTTCTGTTGATTGGTTACAGAGTTACAGATGTGCAAAGCATGCAGCATATATTTGGTGGTTTTTAATACATAGCCTGCTGAAAAATAACCATAAAGATAAAATTTGTTTAAATTTCAATTGAATATTTCTCAATAGTTTTGTTACGTAAAGATATACATTTATTACTTGTTTGCATTCAGAAATAAATACTCTATCAATGGGCGTGAAAAATATACCATCCCATTAAAAAAAAAACTTCGTGTTAAAAAATATTTTCTTCTTTAATCGGATGTCCTCTTTGGTCTTCCACAATATTGTCTTTTTCAATAACTTTGTATTTTGCTCTAAAGTTGATCCAAATCGAGATATTACTAAAAATCATATCTCCTTTCTAAGTTAAACTTTTATACGCCTCGAATCAGCTCTAGACTAAATTTTACTTTTTATTTACCTTGTGCACGTACAAACGCATTATCAAAATACCCATACACATAATGTGCAATAATTATAACTTGATTTCCGCAAACACCGATATATTTTTTTGTACACTTAAAATATTGTTAGATTATTTACCAAATGAATGACACCTGTATACTATTTGTAAAACACCTATATTATGATTATATTATATTTTTGTATTGTACTTTATTTTCGTAAGTACTTACTTTATGTTTTTTTGTGTAATTGTATTAACATTGTTTTCCTGTCATTGGGCTTTTGTCTGTTGGAAATAAATATATTAATATTATTATTATTATCAATTAAAAATGTCTTTTTTCACGTGGTTTTTTCAATAAGGCGGCAAAATCCGGGGTCGCTAGAGGGTGCAAAATTAGTATGTCTTTTTGAAGGTCCAAATAATGAGAGTAAAATTTATTCCACCATTTATTTCCACAATAAATCCTTTGCCGACTGCCCTATAAAATTATATAATGGGACTTTTGTCTAATTACCCGACTTTGTATAGCATACAGTTCGCGAGATCCAATGCAGGGCGCGTTTTTTAGGATACCATATCGAAAATAAGTTCAAAGAGTCTGTGTTATTTAATATTCTTAGAGATGATTAAATTTCGTTTCCTTTGTAGTATGCCTAAAAATACTATTGTGCTCATTAGTGCAGAGCTTACTGTAAACTATATACACTTTTCTTCGCATATGCTTTGTATAGAATGTCAGAAGGGATCTGCCAACTTTGCGGGTGTAAACTACACATAAATAAATGATTAAAATATACAAAAGATGTAATCTGATTTTTATTTTTCGAGTTAAAGTATCTTAAATGTTTAAATGAATACATGTAAAAGTTATAGGAATCCAGTGTTTATTATTAGCATTTGTGTAAAAGGACGCTTCGCCCTGTTAACACATGACATCTTCAGCTTATATGTGTCAGTAATAAAACTTAAAGTGTAAGTTACTGGTATTTCTTGACTGTTGGTAAGATGTTAGGGAAAAAAATTATTGGACATGCAGTCTTGGTAAAATGATTTAATTAAATTGTCATTTAATTAACAATCCGACGTTTCGGTTCCTAATAAACCATCATCAGTTGGAAAAACTAACAATTATATTACGAAAATGAATTAATACAAGGATGAAAATATCATCATACAATTCAAAGAGTGATAAAATACGTGCACGTATCAGAGCTATAAAAGTTTTAACACGTATTTAATCACTCTTTAAATTGTATGACGATATTTTCATCCTATTAATTCATTTTCGTAATATAATTGTTACTTTTTCCAACTATACGAGATCTGTTAGAAAAGTATCCGACCTTTGGCCATGAAAAAAAATGGCATACCTGGATCATTAGAAACCTAATCACCTTCAAAGTAGTCTCCTTGGGACTCCACACACTTCTCCCAGTGGTGCCGCTATTGTTGGAAGCATTCCGAGAAAGTCTATTTTATTCAAGTATATGGTGTTTAGCTCGGCTGTCGTTGCAGCTATAATGTCCTCTTTTGTTTGAAATCGCGTTCCTTTCAATGGCCTCTTGAGTTTGGGGAACAGCCAGAAGTCGCAGGGGGCCATATCAGGAGAGTAAGGAGCCTGTTGAACCACAGGAGTCTTGTTCTTCGCCAAAAAAGTCTGAATCAAGTACGAGGTATGTGCTGGAGCATTGTCGTGATGGAGGCGCCAATTTCCTGTTGACAACAACTCCGGTCTCTTGCGCCGCACAACATCACGTAGGCGACGGAAGACATCCCCGTAGTACTCTTTGGTGATTGTTTGACCCTGTGGTGCGTACTCGTGGTATACCACACCGAGGGAGTCAAAGAAAGCAGTCAGCATCACTTTGACGTTACTGCGCACTTGGCGGGCCTTCTTTGGTCTTGGTGACGTGGAATGCTTCCACTGTGACGACTGGGATTTGGTTTCCGGGTCGTATCCGAACACTCGGGACTCGTTTCCATCTGGCTGTCGCCCAGTTTCATGCAAAATTTGATTTAATAGCGCTGCTCCAATCGTTCCCTCATTTTCCTTGCAATGAAAAACCGACTAGGGCACTACACTCTACCTCACTCAAATGCTGCTTGCCAGCAACAGACGTTATCGATAGGCAGGAAAAATTCACGCATGAGCACGAAGGTTTAAGGTCGGCTCATGCAAGCGCGCTTTATTCAAATCCATCAGGTTTTCGCAAAATAAATAAGGTCGGATACATTTCTAACAGACCTCGTATATTAACATAGCCCTAATGATGGATTATTAGGACCCGGCACGGCGGATTGTTAAATAAATGACAATCTAATAAAATCATTTTAAAGAGTAAGGTTACATTTTTTCATTGCATAACTAGAATTTAAGATGAAACGTTCGGCACGTAATCTTCAGCACTCTCCTGCACGTCCGGTCATCTTGACAACTTGCACAGTATATAATATATACTAACAATGTTTAATATATAATAAATTTTCAACAATTTATGAATAGGTCGCTAGACATTTTTTTGACTTGTTTACCAACAATTCGTGTTGCTCACTCGACTCGAGTTTATCTTGAAGTTCCATTATACGTCTGCAACATTCAAAATACAAAGAATATGCATATCTCGATTATTCACTTCTGTTTTATGGACCTTACTTTTCAATCAGCCCCATATAAACAAAGGTCTAATTAAGCGGGTTTATATATGGCATTGCTTATCATTTTTAAACAATCATTAATGATTGTTAGGTTTGTGTTTGACAATTAAAATATGAAGTTAAACATTTAAGACATTGTAACCCGAAAAAAATAAAATTAAAAATCGGATTGTATTATAAGTTTTGGGTTTTTAGTTACACATATATTTATGTATTGTATAGTATAACACTTCCGAAGTTTGGCAGATTCCTCCTGACTCACCCTGCATACTGTACCTAATGATCCACTTTGAAACGTCGGTATTAAATAAAAATGCAGAACATAAACTAAAAAGATTGTTTTATTCAAAAAGAATAATCTTAACTCAAATATAATCTCGTATATATTCAAAATAACTAATTAAATCTATGTACTGTATTTACTTTTAAGTAAAATTATTAGGTATGTTAATTTATATCTGTGGTGACTATTGTACATCAGAGTGGTTTTCAGCTCGTTAAATATCTTCCATACCAGAGAGAGAGAGAGAGAGAGAGAGAGAGAGAGAGAGATAATATAACAATTTAAACTTTAAAATATGCGATAACAGGACAGAAGACATTATTTTCACTTTGTTCACGTATTTTGTAGTAGCATTTATGCAAGCTCTTTTAAATCATATATTAGGAAGCATATAATTCTGCAACAAATAAAAATATTATTGAGATTTTTTTTTACAAAAAACAAACAAGCGAATCAAATTTTGAAAAATATAAAATTCACACTTCTGTGCTACATTAAAGTTTTGATTTTTTTGTTAATCTTATGTAGGCTAACTTATTGGAAATTAGTATTGTTATTACAAAACTAAAAATTTTGTATGTTGCATTTTAAAATGGACAAATATTACATTGCTGTCACTTTTGGACAGTAGTGTAACCATGGAAGTGATTTACCATATGTTGCTTGTTAAAATAAATTCCCTGTATATATATATATATATATATATATATATATATATATATATATATATATATATATATATATATATATATATATATATATATACTCATTGTAGTTAAATATTTTGAATTTAAACATAGCCTATGTTCAGACCAGTTCTTTTGATAAATATTTGCTCAAAATTCTTTTAAGCAGTAGCGGTATGAACGTAATACTGGGTGAAACAGTCAGCCAGGTCACTCTTGTTTATCAATATTGATAATCTCCAAGCTTTCTTTCGTTTAAATTTTCTTTAGTAGATTTATTTTCTCTTTAACTCTTTCAAACAAATGGCTGACAAATGAACAAAAGAAACAAATAACTGCAAAAAAAATTTCTAGAAAGTACTCAAAATACTTGAGCAAATTCCGAAAATTTGTTTTAATTAACCCAAATTCTTAAAATTCCTGCTAAAGTTTTTAAAATCTTGGAAAGAAATCGGTTTTTCGTTCATTAATTTAGATTATGTAAATACGTTAAGTTGGAGTAATTACGGGTAGTTGGCCGTAGCAAGGGCAAGAGAGCCTTGGTTTAGAATGTTTTGAGGAATTTTCGTAACTTCTGGCATTCGGTTGAACCGCTGACCGCCGCTGAATGAAGGATGTCTGTGGAGAATATTCACTAGAAAGTGGCCTTTAACTGCAGAAAACAGACCGACTTCAATTTTGCTCTATTTGGAGAGCAACAAACACTGAAACTATGCCAAATATGAAGCGTTTTCAGGAGTACTTGTTTTATTACATTATTCCTTTAATTTAACTTGCCTAACAGTGTATGTTGACAGTAGTTATTGATTAATTTCTAAAATAATTTAGTAAATATAAAAAAGTGGCCTCCTCATCCTCATCCTCATAAAATATACTTTTATTCATCCTAGTGTACACCAAAAAAATTTGACATTTGACTATTTTGTAAAATTAACAAATCTGTAAAAATAATATATTAGTTTCTTTCTGTGGTATTTTTGATGTAAAATAAAACAATTCAATTTATTTAATATTGTTAAGATTGATACAGGGGACGTCGCAATGGTATTGGGATGTGTATATACAGGGTGATTCATCGGTCTGTCCTCTCTTTATAACTCTTTTATTTTAAGTCACATAGAAAAACTCTTCAAATATAATTTATATGATATATTATTGTCTATCTACGTACCATATGCATTTGTATACATGCTGTTCCGTTTAAGCGCAACAATATGTAACTTTATATTTCCTAATGGAACACCCTATATTATTTATTTATTTATTTTGATAGTAAATTAGATGCCCTTTAAAAAAGTATTAAGTAATAAGGGGTCTAAAATTATAATTTAAGAAGTTATTTACGTTCATATAAAATAGTATTTGAGTGGAAAAAACCATAATATAATACAAAATTTTGATTCTTTTTTATTAATACTTATTTTAAACATTACACTAATTCCAAAGATGCTTTTAAAATTTAGTGACAGACTAAATAATGCAAAATTATAATAAATGCTCGAAAACTTGTCCTTCAACTTCAATAGATTTTTCTATTATAAATATTATATTAACCATCTTATCTGTACTAAAAATTTGTATTATTCATTTTCACATCAACTTCAACAATGATAAACTAAGAGTATTTGGACAACTTGTTTGTTTAAATTCGAAACAATTGATCAAATTATCCATAGCTTACTTTGTTAATAATAACATGATAGAATCATATCATTCAACGAATAAAGGTAAATAACTTCTTAATTTATAATTTTAGACCCCTTATTACTTAATACTTTTTTAAAGGGAATCCAATTTACTATCAAAATAAATAAATAAATATAGGGTGTTCCAATAAGAAATATAAAGTTACATATTGTTGCGCTTAAATGGAGTACCCTGTGTACAAATGGATATGGTACGTAGATAGATAATACTACATCATATAAATTATATTTGAAGAGATTTTCTATCTGACTTAAAATAAAAGAGTTATAGAGGACAGACCGATGAATCACCCTGTATATTATATATATATATATATATATATATATATATATATATATATATATATATATATATATATATATATATATACCGGGTGGAACATCATACCTGTGTACATACGCGATTCATATGAGAAAAACAGTTTTTTCGTGCGCATTGCTCCCCAAATTATTTTAGACAAAAATGCTTCAAATAAATGTTGTAGAGCATAAAATTCTGCATCTAAATAAATAAACAGAATTACTTTTACATGCTTTGTAACGACAGAAATTAAATAAGAAAATATTGAAAATTACGTTGAAAATATCAAATAGCCATGAATAGACTTCGACATCAACGGAATTTTAGGGAACTAAATTAATGGCGGCCAGTAGGACATGTCAAATTTATATACGTCAAAAACCATCGTTTCGTTTAACATAAAAATATGTTCTCACGCTCTGATTTTATATTTTCATTTAAAAATTTATGAAAAATAAGACATAATTCTACACCAAAAAGTGCTGTGTTAAAAGGTTATACGAGTACAACAAAAATTCCATAATTTTTGGCACAAAATAAAAGTTATTCGCTATGAAGGAGTAGACCAATTAAACTTAAAAATCATATAGTGTTGAACTGTTAACAGTATTTTAGATCAGAAAGCACTCATTCAAAATGCAAATAAATCTGACATGTCTTACTGGCCGCCATGACAGATGCGCTTACAGCGTCGCCAGCGAATTCTGCGGGTCCGAATAGTATAACTTGTGAAAATTATACATATGCCAGTCTATTTTTCATTTTAACTGACAGTTAGTTTACACAAAGGTTAACTATACGTCGAGATGAAAATACCGGGCCTTAGTCTAAAAATGGATTGTAGTAAAAGTAAAATTCTCGTTCAAATGAACATAAACACAACATGAATGAAAATCATAGGTATTTGTGTACATAAATATTTTCAACGAACTATACTAAACACAACGAAGAAACAAAGTAACCACAGCAATTAGATCAGCTGTTCAGAAGTTATATGTCAGTAAATGCCTATTAAATGTAGGTATTGTAAACCCGGCTCTTGCCAACTTTCTTCGGTTTTTTTCTACGGCAATAGCGGCATCACTTTTTCAAATCACGTGAAGATCACACACATTTATTACTTTCTTCGATGAATTTAGTATAGAAATAACTATTTCTTGAAAATTATAAAATACGTCTGTTAAAGTAGCCAAAGTTGTGCTATTTTGTGGATGCAAGTCATGTTAGAAAATTACACCACTGAAAACAAAATATTTTTTCTGTTTGTTTTTAGGTTTAAAAATTTCATTTTATGACACCAGAGTTAAAAAGTGACAGATCATTGTTACTAGTGGTAAAAATTAAGTAATTACCTTGGTAATGACGAATGGAACTACACATCAAATTTTTTGGCAAATGTCAAAAAATTATTAGAAATGCAAAATTAAATGAAAAGATAGTGTTTATAGAAAAAGTAGTGTATAATATACGAGTACTTGCTAAAAGTAAATTTATTTTATTCGAAGTTTTGGGCCACTCCGCTTCGCGTCCATCTCACAAAATAAAATGCTATTTTTAGCACATATAAATAACTATTTTGCAATCCTACGATGTATAATTTAATCATGTTCATTTGTATCATCACATGTCAAAAAAGTGCAACAATTATTAAATTTATGGTGTGCTGAAAACTATAGTAGTAGATAGTAATGAAATAAGTGAAAAATACAATTATAAATTATATTTTGTTTATTTCCATTGTCAAATTCCTAATTTACTCGTAGTTGTTATTCAGTCCAATTAATTTTAATATTTTTACATGGACGTCATAATAGGCAATGACATTCAAAACAAAAATTGAAAAATGTTTCATTGCTGAATAAATTAAAAATATGAATGAAAATGAAAAAACGAACAGTTGATAATAATTATCCGATAATTTCATTTGTTTCGTTTGTCATAATCATTGTTTTTTACCCCATAGGTAAATTTAATAATTTTTGTATTTTTTCATTTGAAACAAGTAACATGGATAAATTATATGTCGTTGGAAAACAAATACAGAGTGATCAAAATTAACTGATTCACTTGGCAATACAGTACTGGGGATCTTTTTATTCCATAATTTATACAACACCACATGAAGACGGAAATGTATTTGACATGTCATTTTAAAAATAAATACAGACAGGTTATGTCAGAACAGGTACCTGACAGCTAATAAGATTTTGAGTGATAGAAATACTTTAGATAATTGCTCTGTGGTTAATGTAAGAAATAAAAAGCTGTGGGTAAGGGAAACTACGACTATTTTATAAAATCTTGTAGATGTATTCAAATTTAAATTTTCAAATGTCACTGTTAACAGTGTCAACGACAGGAAAT